>UESW01004156.1:361779-387826 GCA_900491605.1 Calamus simplicifolius
TTTATTTTCTTTGAAAATGCTCGCTACGCATCGCAATAATTTTTTTAATATTTATAAATAATAATATTTATAATTTATGATAATAATTGCGATCACAAATTGCGTCGCAATATTTTTTTTTACTTTTCATTACATCTATTATAGAAAAAACATTGCGATGCAACGAATGCATTGAAATATTATATTATTTTATTTATTATTACTAAAAAATATATTTACTAAAAACTATTGCGACGCATTAGTTGCGTTGCAATATTTGTTTATTATTTTTTTTAAAAAAGTGCTACGGCATCGCAATAATTTTTTAATATTTATAAATGATATATTTATAATTTATAATAATAATTGTGACGCACAAATTGTCGCAATATTTTTTTAACTTTTCGTTACATCTATTTATAGAAAAAATATTGCGACGTAACGAATGCGTCACAATATTATATTTGTTTTATTTATTGTACTGATAAAAAATATATTTACTAAAAACTATTACGACGCATTAGTTGCGTCGCAATATTTGTTTATTATTTTCTTCAAAATGCATCGTTACGGCATCACAATAATTTTTTAATATTTATAAATGATAATATTTATAATTTATGATAACAATTGCGACGCACAAATTGCATCGCAATATTTTTTTTAACTTTTTATTATATATATTTATAGAAAAAATATTGCGATGCAACTAATGCGTCGTATATTATATTCTTTTATTTATTATTACTGATAAAAATTATTTACTAAAAATAATTGCGACACATACATTGCGCACAATTTTTTTTTTTTTTCTTCAAAATACATTGCTACACATCGCAATAATTTTTTAATATTTATAAATGATAATATTTATAATTTATGATAATGATTGCGATGCACAAATTGCGTTGCAATAATTTTTTTATACTTTTCATTACATATTTATAGAAAAAATATTGCGACGCAACTAATGCGTCGCAATATTACATTTCTTTTATTTATTATTACTAATAAAAATATATTTACTAAAAATAATTACGATGCATACATTGCGTCGCAATATTTATTTATTTTTTTCTTCGAAAATCCATCGCTACGGCATCGAAATTTTTTAATATTTATAAATAATAATATTTATAATTTATGATAATAATTGCGACAAAAATTGCATCGCAATATTTTTTATACTTTTTCATTACATATTTATAGAAAAAACATGCGACACAACTAATGCATCGCAATCTTATATTTTTTTATTTATTATTACTGATAAAATTATATTTACTAAAAATAATTGCGACGCATACATTGCGTCGCAATATTTTTATTTTTTGTTCAAAAATGCGCGCTACGGCGTCACAATATTTGTTTAATATTTTTTAAACTTTTTCATTACTTTTTTTTAATAATTATAAACGATCCGACGGTTGCGATCGATCCAAGCCATGATCGATCTCGGTCGGTGACGACCTCTCTCGGACCGTGGCGATTGATCGGATCATCGACGATCCAACGGTTGCGATCGATCGAAGCTTGATCGATCCCGGTCGGCGATGATCCAACGGTTGCGATCGATCCAAGCCATGATCGATCCCGATCGACGATGATCCGATGGTTGCGATCGATCCAAGCCATGATCGATCCCGGTCGGCGATGACCTATCTCGGACTATGGCGATCGATCGGATCGGCGACGATCGACGGTTGCGATCGATCCAAGCCATGATCGATCCCGGTTGGCGTCGACCTATCTCGGACCATCATGATCGATCGGATCGGCGATGATCCGATGGTTGCGATCGATCCAAGCCATGATCGATCCCGATCGGCGATGATCCAATGGTTGCGATCGATCCAAGCCATGATCGATCCCGATCGGCGATAATCCGACGGTTGTGATCGATCCAAGCCATGATCGATCCCGGTCGGCGACGACCTATCTTGGACCGTGGCGATCGATCGGATCGGCGACGATCCGACGGTTGCGATCGATCCAAGCCATGATCAATCCCGGTCGGCGAGTATCCGATGGTTGCGATCGATCCAAGCCATGATCGATCCCGGTCAGCGACGATCCGATGGTTGCGATCGATCCAAGCCATGATCGATCCCGGTCAGTGTCGACCTATCTCGGACCGTCATGATCGATCGGATCGGCGACGATTGACGGTTGCGATCGATCCAAGCCATGATCGATCCCGTCGGCGATGATCCGACGGTTGCGATCGATCCAAGCCATGATCATCTTGGTCGGCGATGATCCGACGGTTGCAATCATCCAAGCCATGATCGATCCCGGTCAGCGATGACCTATCTCGGACCATTGCGATCGATCGGATCGGCAATGATCCGATGGTTGCGATCGATCCAAGCCATGATGATCCCGGTCGGCGATGATCCGACGGTTGCGATCGATCCAAGCCATGATCGATCCCGGTCGACGAAGATCCGACGGTTGCAATCGATCCAAGCCATGATCGATCCAGGTCGGCGTCGACCTATCTCGGACCGTCGCGATCGATCGGATCGGTGACGATCCAACGGTTGCGATCGATCCAAGCCATGATCGATCCCGGTCGAGTATCTGACGGTTGCAATCGATCCAAGCCATGATCGATCCAAATCGGCGACGATCCGACGGTTGTGATCGATCCGAGCCATGATCGATCCTGGTCGGCGACCTATCTCGGACCGTCGCGATCGATCGGATCAGCGATGATTCGACGGTTGCGATCGATCAAGCCATGATCGATCCCGGTCGGCGATGATCCGACGGTTGCGATCGATCCAAGCCATGATCGATCCCATCGGCGACGATCCGACGGTTGTGATCGATCCAAGCATGATCGATCCCGGTCGGCGATCATCCGATGGTTGCGATTGATCCAAGCCATGATAATCCCGGTCAGCAAGTATCCGACTGTTGCGATCGATCCAAGCCATGGTCGATCCTAGTCGGCGACAATCCGACGGTTGCGATCGATCGAAGCCATGATCGATCCCAGTCGGCGATGATCCGACGGTTGCGATCGATCCAAGCCATGATCGATCCTGGTCGGCGGCGATCCGATGGTTGCGATCGATCCAAGCCATGATCGATCCCGTCGGCGATGATCCGACGGTTGCGATCGATCCAAGCCATGATCGATCCGGTCGGTGTGACCTATCTGGACCGTCGCGATCGATCGGATCGGCGACGATCCGACGGTTGCGATCGATCCAAGCCATGATCGATCCCGTCGGCATCGACCTATCTCGACCGTCGCGATCGATCGGATCGGACGATCCGATGGTTATGATCGATCCAAGCCATGATCGATCCCGTCGGCGATGATCCAACGGTTGTGATCGATCCAAGCCATGATCGATCCCGTCGGCGATGATCCGACGGTTGCGATCGATCCAAGCCATGATCGATCCCGGTCGGCGACGACCTATCTCAGACCGTGGCGATCGATCGGATCGGCGACGATCCGATGGTTGATCGATCCAAGCCACGATCGATCCCGGTCGGCGAGTATCGATGGTTGCGATCGATCCAAGCCATGATCGATCCCGGTCGGCGATGATCCGACGGTTGCGATGATCCAAGCCATGATCGATCCCGGTCGGCATCGACCTATCTCGGACCGTCGATCGATCGGATCGGCGACAATCCGATGGTTGCGATCGATCGAAGCCATGATCGATCCCGGTTGGCATGATCCTACGGTTGCGATCGATCCAAGCCATGATCGATCCTGGTCAGCGACGATCCGACGGTTGCGATCGATCCAAACCATGATCGATCCTGGTCGACGTGACCTATCTCAGACCGTCGATCGATCGGATTGGCGACAATCTGACGGTTGCGATCGATCCAAGCCATGATCGATCCCGGTCGGCGATGATCTGATGGTTGCGATCGATCCAAGCCATGATCGATCCCGGTCGGCGTTGACCTATCTCGGACCGTTGCGTTCGATCGGATCGGCGACGATCCGACGTTGCGATCGATCCAAGCCATGATCGATCCCGATCGGCGTGACCTATCTTGGACCGTCGCGATCGATCGGATCGGCGACGATCCGATGGTTACGATCGATCCAAGCCTGATCGATCTCGGTCGATGATCCAACGGTTGCGATCGATCCAAGCAATGATCGATCCCGGTCGGCGATGATCCGACGGTTGTGATCGATTCAAGCCATGATCGATCCCGGTCGGCGACGATCGACGGTTGCGATCGATCCAAGCCATGATCGATCCCGGTCGGTGATATCCGACGGTTGCGATCGATCCAAGCCATGATCGATCCCGGTCGGCGATGATCCGACGGTTGCGATCGATCAAGCCATGATCGATCCCGGTCGGTGTCGACCTATCTTGGACCGTCGCGATCGATCGGATCGGCGACGATCCGACGTTGCGATCGATCAAAGCCATGATCGATCCCGGTTAGCGATGATCCGACGGTTGCGATCGATCCAAGCCATGATCGATCCTGGTCGGCGACGATCCGACGATTGCGATCGATCCAAACCATGATCGATCCCGATCGGCGATGACCTATCTCGGACCGTCGCGATCGATCGGATCGGCGACAATCCGACGGTTGCGATCGATCCAAGCCATGATCGATCCCGATCGGCGATGATCCGACGGTTGCGATCGATCCAAGCCATGATCGATCCCGGTCGGCGTCGACCTATCTCAGACCATCGCGATCGATCGGATCCGACGATCCGACGGTTGCGATCGATCCAAGCCATGATCGATCCTGGTCGGGGTATCCGACGGTTGCGATCGATCCAAGCCATGATCGATCCCGGTCGATGACGATCCGACGGTTGCGATCAATCCAAGCATGATCGATCCCGGTCGGCGTCGACCTATCTCGGACCATCGTGATCGATCGGATCTGCGACGATCCGACGGTTGCGATCGATCGAGCCATGATCGATCCCGGTTGGCGATGATCGACGGTTGCGATCGATCCAGGCCATGATCGATCGTGGTCGGACGATCGATGGTTGCGATCGATCCAAGCCATGATCGATCCCGTAGGCGATGACCTATCTCGGACCGTGGCGATCAATCGGATCGGCGATGATCCGATGGTTACGATCGATCGAAGCCATGATCGATCCCGGTGGCGATGATCCGATGGTTGCGATCGATCGAAGCCATGACTGATCCCTGTCGGCGATGATCCGACGGTTGCGATCGATCCAAGCCATGATCGATCCTGGTCGGCGACGATCCGACGGTTGCGATCGATCCAAGCCATGATCGATCCCGGTGGCGATGACCTATCTTGGACCATGGCGATCGATCGGATCGGCGACGATCTGACGGTTGATTGATCCAAGCCATGATCGATCCGGTCGGCGATGATCCGACGGTTGCGATCATCGAAGCCATGACCGATCCCAGTCGGCGATGATCCGAGTTGCGATCGATCCAAGCCATGATCGATCCCGTCGGCGATGATCCGACGGTTGTGATCGATCCAAGCCATGATCGATCCCGGTCGATGACCTATCTCGGACCGTGGTGATCGATCGGATCGGCGACGATCCGACGGTTGCGATCGATCGAAGCCATGATCGATCCCGTCGGCGATGATCCGACGGTTGCGATCGATCCAAGCCATGATCGATCCCGGTCGGCGACGATCCGACGGTTGCGATCGATCCAAGCCATGATCGATCCCGGTTGGCGACGACCTCTCTCCGACCGTGGCGATCGATCGGATCGGCGACGATCCGACGGTTGCGATCGATCGAAGCCATGATCGATCCCGGTCGGCGATGATCCGACGGTTGCGATCGATCCAAGCCATGATCGATCCCAATCGGCGACGATCCAACGGTTGCGATGATCCAAGCCATGATCGATCCCGTCGGCGACGACCTATCTCGGACCGTGGTGATCGATCGGATCGGCGACGATCCGACGGTTGCGATCGATCGAAGCCATGATCGATCCCGGTCGGCGATGATCCGACGGTTACGATCGATCCAAGCCATGATCAATCCTGATCGGTGACGACCGATCTCGGACTGTCGCGATCGATCGGATCGGTGACGATCGAGGGTTGCGATCGATCGAAGCCATGATCGATCCCGATCGGACGACTACCGATCTCGGACTATCGCGATCGATCGGATCGATGACGATCCGACAGTTGCGATCGATCGAAGCCATGATCGATCTTGATCGGCGATGATCTGACGGTTGCCATCGATCCAAGCCATGATCGATCCCGTCGGCGACGACCGATCTCGGACCATCGCAATCGATCCGATCGGCAACGACCCGATGGTTGCGATCGATCGAAGCCATGATCGATCATGGTCGACGACGACCGATCTCGGACATTATTAATTTTTAATTATATTTTTAATTTATGTCACTAATGCCTTGCTAATTTGGCATTATGAATTTCTTTTAAAATATGATGCATTAATTTGCGTTAAATAAAATTTTTTTATTACTTTACTGTTTTATTGCATCACTATTACGTCGCTAATTAACATATTTATTTTTAACAAAACATTGCGATGCACTGGATTGCGTAATATTTTTATTTCATAATACTATTTTCTTAAAATAAATTTTATTTAAATTAATTGTGATGCAATTATTGCGTCGCTAAATTAAAAAATATTTTTATATTTTTTTGGTTTATTGCGTCGCTAATGCGTCGCTATTTAAAATAATTAAGTTTTTAAAAATATTGACGCACTGTTTTGTCGTAATATTTTTTTTCATATTAATATTTATAAAAATTAATTTTATTTAAAATAATTGTGAGCAATTAGTGCGTCGCTAAATTAAAATTAATTTTTACAATTTTCTGGTATTGGTCGCTATGCGTCGCTATTTAAAATTATTATTTTTTCAAATATATTGCGACGCACTGAGTTGCGTCGCAATATTTTTATTTCATAATTATATTTTATAAAAATTAATTTTTTATTAATATTTGTGATGCAATTTTTGTCGCTATATTAAATATATTTTTTCTATTTTATGTTTATTGCGTCGCTAATGCGTCGCTATTTAACATAATTAATTTTTTAAAAACATTGCGACGCACTTAGCTGTGTCGTAATATTTTATTCCTTTAATAATATTTTAAAAAATATATTTTATAAATATTGCGATGCATTTTTGCGTCGCTAAATTTAAATTTTTTTTTTAATTTTATGGTTTATTGAGTCGCTAATACGTCGCTATTTGCGTCAATGTTTTTTTGAGCGGAGGCGTCGCAATGTAGTCCCAATTTTAGCAACGCATCTTTGCGTCGCTAAAATTGCATCGCTATTTCATTATTTTCTTGCAGTGTCTTATTGAGTTATGATGAGGGGTAAAAATATCATTTCATTAATGTGCATACAGTCCAAGACGTCGGGCTAGGGCTAGCCCATGCACCCTATCGCATAGCCGTCACATCCGAAAGGCGGCAATGAGTAGGCTACCCCCTCCAAGCAGCTTTCGTGTAACAGTTGGCCGAGCTATTATCATACCTCGGCTGATCGAGCTATTATCAGTTGGTCGAGCTATTATCAGTTGGCCGAACGATCATTATACCTCGGCTGATCAAGCTATAATCATACCCCCACAGGCCGAGCTATCCTATGCCTCAGTAAATTGAGTCTCACCATACTTCAGCAGATTCAGCCCTCTTCTATACTTCGGCCTGATCGAGGTATACAAGCACCTCTGCGGAAGCACACATAAACTAACAAGATTTCAAATAGGAAATCATGCCTGCACTACAGAAATGGCCTAGAGCCTATGTAGTCCCTAATCTTGAAGCATCATCTGCTCTTCCTGGCCATTGATCCTCTAACCAACCAGATACGGATCCTACCGGCCTTGTAACAGTCTGATTCAAATCAGTTTCGAATCCCAACAACTTTCAGACCTCTGTGACGTGTCCAAGGAATTAGGTGATCGCCTATAAATATCACAGCCCCAGACCCCCTCAGGTACGCCATTCTGCACACTCAAGGCACACGCAGCTTGCTCACCCCTTTCCACCATTAACGCTCTGCTCAGAGCTCTCAAAAGGCCACCCTGGAGAGACTCTTCAGTGAGAGCCTTCTCCTCATATTTGTTGATTGCTGATCCCCGCTGACTTGAGCGTCGGAGGGTCTTCCGCAGAGGGCCACCCCCAATGCCTCTCGCGTGAGGACTGTTTTGCAGGTCCACCCAGAAGGGAACCCACGCTGAAGCTCGATCGTGCCCGAGTCGGAAGACAGATTTCAGTAGCAACAAATTGGCGCTAGAGGAAGGGTCCTCAAGTCCCATAAACTTGTGATCCAGAAGATAAGGGTCTCGATCTTGAAGAGAACCTCTCCCATGGCCAATCGAAGTAAGGCTACTTCTGAAGCCCAGACCAGGTCGCCTCCCAAAGACCTGATCCGGTGAGCAGTGTAGTGCCGCCAACACCACCAGCTGAGACTCCATCGCCGCCAACGGCCCCAGTGACCCAGGACCAGTTTGCCTCACTGGTCCAGTAGGTCCAGGCTCTGGCCCATCTGATCCAGGGGCGCTTTGAAGCTCCCCATCTAGCTGCACCTGCTCTGCACCTTCCTGAGGAGAACGCGGCCCCTGCTCATCCAGCGATCTCTTTTTCTGGCCCGCATGGGGTTGCAGACCCCCCTCATCGTCCTAAGGGAGCTGAGCCAGTCCCCCAAGGGGTATGCGGCAAGGATCTTCCCAGATCTCGGCGGCCCAATCCCTCTCTCCATGTTCTCTCGTCACGACTGACACCGTCTCAGGATTCTCCTCGCCCAGCTCCTCCTGCTATGCCTGAGGAGGAGATCCATCGATAACTTGGGAGATGCGTCAGGAGTTGGATGCCGCCAAGCAAGCCCATCCGCTTAAGCATAAGGCGGAGCAGGGCATCCCCTTTTCCAAGGAGATCATGGAGGAAGTGATTCCCTCCCACGTCAAGTTACCCGCCATCGAGCCCTATCATGGATCCTTCGATCCCGACGACCACCTCAGTAGCTTCCGATCTATCATGATGTTCCATGGGGCATCGGATGCGATCCTCTGTCGCGCCTTCCCTTCAACCCTCCGAGGGTCCGCTCGAACCTGGTTTAATGCCCTAAAACTAGGTTTCGTTGGTTCATTTGACGAGCTGAGCCGCCTCTTCATCAGCTAGTTTGTCAGCATCCATCATCACTGGCGGAGGTCTGACTCCCTCTGAGGTCAAGCAGAGAGAGGGGGAGTCCTTGAAGAAGTATCTTGGCCATTTCAATACAGCCATGCTGGAAGTGGACCACCTTAACCATGAGGTGGCCATGTCCGCCCTAGCGGGCGGAGTGTTAAAGGAGAGTGACTTTTACCTGGCCTTGGAGGTCAGCTACCCTCCGAACCTCTCCGATATGATGGCCTTGGCGAACAAGTACACCAGAGTTGAGGAATCGAGGAGGGCTGCCCGCACCGAGCTGACAAGGAAGAAGGAGTCCAAGGGCTCGGACAAGCACCGATCTGCCCGCCAGCGAAGCCCACCTCGCCGACAAAGGGTTCCTTCGCCGCCGCCAAGGAACCACACCTGGAGCCCGCCTAGGAGGTTCAACCGGTTCACCCCGCTCACTGCCACGAGAGCGGAGATCCTCATGGAGATAGAGCGCCAACTCCCTCAACCGCCTCCTCTCCGAGGGAATGCGGCCTGGAGAGACCCCGTCAAATATTGCCGCTACCACTGGGACCATGGCCACGACACCGAGTGCTGGCAGCTAAAGAACGAAATCGAGAGGCTCATCCAGCGGAGTAGGCTGGACCAATTCAGGAGAGCGCCCCAGCCACGGAATGGGGGTGATCGCAGCCCGAGCCCCAACAGCCTCCTCCTCCGAATCCTTGGTCGCCGGCCACATCAATATGATCAAGGCGGTCGGTAGTCCATCAAGCTGGCGGGACGATGAAGAAGGTTCAGCGCCAAAGAGAGCGCAGACTAATGAGCTCTCCTTCTCCAACAACGACCTCCAGAAGATACAGTTCCCGTATAACGATGCGTTAGTTGTATCTCTCAATCTGAATAATTATGATGTAGACCGGATCCTTATTGATAGTGGGAGCTCTATCAATGTTTTGTGTCTCGATGTGTTTGTGAGGATGAAAATGCTCATAGAGAATCTCCGAGCCGTGGACTCCACCCTAATGGGGTTCACCGGCGATGTTATTACCCCAGAGGGGGTCGTGACCTTGACGGTCCGCGCGGGAACTTGGCCTCGCGTTGCCACTATTCACACAGATTTTCTGGTGATCAAACTTCGGTCGCCTTACAATGCAATCTTTGGGAGACCTGGCCTGATGTCCCTCGGAGCTGCTGTCTCCATCTTGCATCTAGCAATGAAGTTCCCTACCGGATGGGGAGTGGGAGTAGTTCGAGGAAATCAAGCTGTAGCTCGGCAGTGCTTCGTAACCAGCCTTCAGTCCAAACTGCCCGAGGTTGATGGGTTAGACGCTCGGGAGGACTTTGCCGAGCAACGAGGAGAACTAGCCGAAGAGCTGGAGGAGGTACCGCTGAACGAGGCCCGACCGACCGAACCATAAGGATCGGGTCGCTACTGAAAGGGAAACCCCGGTTGGAGCTGATCGACTTTCTCCGAAGGAATGCCGATGTCTTTGCCTGGTCCGCTTCTGATATGTCGGGAATCAGCTCAGACGTTCTCGTCCATCGTCTTAATGTGGACGAGATGTCCCGGCCCGTGAAGCAGAAGAAAAGGAGCTTCACCCCTGAGCGACAGAAGGCAATTGAGGAAGAAGTTGACAAGCTCATCAAGGCAAATTTCATTTGGGAGGTAAACTATCCCAACTGGCTATCAAATGTTGTCATGGTGAAGAAGTTGAACGGTAAATGGTGGATCTGCATCGACTTCACCGACCTCAGTAAAGCATGCCCAAAGGATAGCTTCCCTCTCTCTTGGATCGACCAGCTCGTAGATGCTACTTCAGGTCATTAGATGTTGACCTTCATGGACGCATATTCGGGCTACAACCAAATCCGAATGGCACCCGAGGATGAAGAGAAGACCGCCTTTATAACCGACGAGGTACTTATTGTTACCGTGTCATGCCTTTCAGTCTGAAAAATGCAGGTGCCACTTACCAAAGGCTAGTTAACAAAGTCTTCAAGGAGCAAATCGGTCGAAACATGGAGGTATATGTTGACGACATGCTGGTCAAAAGCAAAGAAGCATCCCAGCACATTGGGATCTCTCCGAGAGCTTCGCAATGCTCGAAAATATCGGATGAAGCTCAACCCAACTAAGTGCGCCTTCGGCGTCAATTCTGGGAAGTTTTTGGGCTTCATGGTTTCTCAGCGGGGCATTGAAGCCAATCCGTAAAAGATTCAGGCCCTTCGGCAAATGGCGCCCCCAGCATCCGTCAAAGAGGTCCAGCACCTGACTGGTAGGATCGCGGCCCTCAACCGCTTCGTGGCTCGGTCGGCCGAGAGATGCCTTCCTTTCTTTAAAGCTCTTCGGTCAGCCAAGAATTTCCAATGGTCTCCCGAGTGTGAGAAATCGTTCAAGGACCTCAAGAGATATCTCGGCTCTCCACCCCTCCTAAGCAGTCCGAATCCGTGAGAAATGTTGTTTCTGTACTTGGCGGTTTCAGAAGGCGCAATTGGCTTAGTGTTGGTCAGGGAAGAGAACAAGACCCAAAAGCCGATCTATTATGTCAGCAAACCGCTCTGAGACGCCGAGACAAGATACACCCAGATCGAGAAGTTTGTTTTGGCCTGGATAACGTCGGTTCGGAGGCTGCAACCGTATTTCCAGGCATATTCTGTGATGGTCCTAACTGACCAACCCATCAAGGTGGTGGTCCATCGTTCGGAGACATCAGGGAGAATGGCTAAATGGGACGTCAAGCTAAGCGAGCATGACATCCGATACCAACCTCGCCCGGCCATCAAAGCCCAGGTTCTAGCTGATTTCCTCCTCGAATGTACCATCCCGGAGGATGGCTCTACTCCGGACTCCTCTAAGCACCCGAGATCAGACGCCCTATGGCTGCTCCACGTTGACGGATCATCTAATGCCAATGGCTCCGGCACTGGCTTAATCCTCACCAGCCCAGAGGGGGCGACCTTCGAGTACGGCATTCGCTTCTCCATCCCAGCCTTCAATAATGAAGCCGAATATGAAGCTCTGCTCGCTAGACTCCGAATCGCCCGTGACCTTAAAGTGAAGAAGCTGAATGCCTTTACCGACTCTCAATTGGTAGCCGATCACGTGCGGGGCGAGTTCGAGGCCCGGAAGCCGAACATGATTCGGTATCTCCAACAGGTGCGGGACTTACTTTCCCACTTCTCTGAATTTGAAGTTATTCAGATCCCAAGATCCGAGAATGCACGCGCTGATCTATTGTCTCGCCTAGCAACTATGGAATCGATGGATTCCGAGCGAAAGTTTCCCTGGAGATTCTGGAAAAGCCTAGCATCGCGGAGGCTGACCGAGTGATGCAGGTTGAGGCCGAACCATCCTGGTTTGACCCCATATTAAAGTATCTTAAAGAAGGGTGCTCCCAGCCGATCGAAAGGAAGCAAGGAAGCTGAAATTGCAAGCCACCCACTATGTTGATCGATGACCAGCTATATAAGCGATCCTTCTCCATGCCGCTACTCAAGTGCCTTCGCCCATCTGAAGCTGATTATGCTCTCCGGAGGTACATGAGGGAATTTGCGGCAACCATCTGGGGAGCCAACCCTTATGCCACAAGGTGCTGTGTCAGGGGTATTATTGGCCCACCATGCAAAAGGATGCTGACGATCTCGTCCGAGCTTGCGACCCCTGTCAGAGATATTCCAACATCCAGAGGCTCTCCTCCGCCAGTTTGGTCCCTATTTCTTCTGCTTGGCCCTTTGTTAAGTGGGGCATGGACATCCTTGGCCCTTTTCCCCTCGCAACTGGGCAGAGAAAGTTTTTGTTTGTCACCATCGACTACTTCACCAAGTGGGTGGAGGCCGAGGCAATTGCCCAGATAACCGAAGCTCGGGCCAGGGACTTCGTATGGAGATCCATTATTTGTCGCTTTGGCCTCCGCATACCATCATCATCGACAATGGTAAGCAATTTGATAACCCAAAGTTCGAGGTTTCTGAGGAGCATGGGATCTGCCACCG
Source organism: Calamus simplicifolius (assembly GCA_900491605.1). Taxonomy (NCBI): domain Eukaryota; kingdom Viridiplantae; phylum Streptophyta; class Magnoliopsida; order Arecales; family Arecaceae; genus Calamus; species Calamus simplicifolius. Next base: position 374,890 of record UESW01004156.1, read on the forward strand.
CCTTACGTCGGTAGGGCATCCGCAAGCCAACGGAGAAGCCGAGGTAACTAATCAAACCCTGCTTCAAGGGATCAAGGCTCGGCTTACCAGAGCCTGGGGCAGATGGGTGGACAAACTTCACCATGTCCTATGGGCCTACCGCACCACCCAAAGAATCCCCACTGATGAGACCCATTCCGGATGGCCTTCGGCACGGAAGCCGTCATCCCCGTGGAAATAGGACTTCCTTCTCTGCGGGTGGAGAGCTACTCAGAGGAGGCTAACGACGAGCAGCTCCGCACCAATCTCGACTTGGTAGAAGAAATCAGAGAGAAAGCTCGAATCAGGGTAGCTGCGTATCAGCAAAGAGTGGCTCGCTATCACGCCTCTAGAGTCAAAGGGAAATTCTTCTCACCCGGTGATCTTGTCCTCCAGAAAGCATCCGTCTCCAAACCACTAGAACAAGGAAAGCATCTCCGAATTGGGAAGGCCCCTATCAAGTGGCGGAAGTCATCGGACCTGGCACCTACAAGCTCCAGGATCTGAACGGGAAATCTATCCCCCGGCATGGAATTCGGACAATCTCTGTATATACCACTAGTAGGGTACGCTTTCTATAGACTCGCCCTATTTACAGCATTAGCATCTTGTTTCTATTATCATGGCTTGATCGCTACAATCATTTTTCTGAAGAGTCATAATGAAAAATGGATATTACTTACCCATTCTTGGCTCGACCGAGCTATCTCCTTGAGTAGTGATGCCTCCGCATCTCGGCTAGGCCGAGCCCTATTCAACCAAGACTCGGTACAGTCGAGCACCCCTAGTACGGCTGCAGGCCAAGTGATCTCCAAAACTTTGTTCGGATTCGGGCAGCTTACAAGCCCCGGCCGGACCAAGTGGTGAAGAAACTTCGACCGGATTCGGGCAGCTTACAAGCCCCGACCGGACCAAGTGGTGAAGAAACTTCGGCCAGATTCGGGCAACTTACAAGCCCCGGCCAGACCAAATGGTGAAGAAACTTCAACTGGATTCGGGCAGCTTGCAAGCCCCGGCCGGACCAAGTGGTGAAGAAACTTCGGCGGATTCGGGCAGCTTACAAGCCCCGTCGGACCAAATGGTGAAGAAACTTTGGCCGGATTCGGGCAGCTTACAAGCTCGGCCGGACCAAATGGTGAAGAAACTTTGGCCGAATTTGGGCAGCTTACAATCCCTGGCCGGACCAAGTGGTGAAGAAACTTCGGCCGGATTCGGGCAGCTTACAAGCCCGGCCGGACCAAATGGAGAAGAAACTTTGGCCGGATTCGGACAGCTTACAAGCCCAGGTCAGATCAAACGGCACAGAAGCCTTGGCTAGAGCCAAAGCACGTCTCTTACCAAAATCCTCAGCCAAACCGAGTGATTTATCTCCGAATTATCTGAATCCTCGGCCAAACCGAGTGATATCTCCGTACCTTGGCAGGGCCAAGTAAAATATCAAAAACCCTCGGCAACGCCGAGCGATCTCCGCACCTTAGCAGGGCCAAGTAAAATATGTTCCTTATGAAGCCTTGGCCAAACCGAGCGATACATTATCGGATACCTCGACTAAGCCGAACGATATATTCCCTGATGCCTCGTCTATATCGAATGCCATTTTATTCGAAGCCAAACCAAGGAACACAACCCTAAAACTTCGGCATGATTGGGCAATCTCCCAAATACCTCGACGTCGCCCGGGCGCCCTATGATACTTCGGCAGAAGTAAGCAACCTCCTTCTACTCAACAGTAAAGATGTACCTACTTCGTTCTGCAAACGAGATCATGCTTACCTCATGAGTCCACAGGACCGCCCAGGTCTACCTCTGATCCAAACAGGGATAAACATTTTCCTCCACTGAGGACCAAACATTGGTCTTAGTGAGAACAAGGTAGTAAGAACGCTGCTGAAATATGCTATGATACAAAAAGCATGATATGGGAGTAATAACTCTCAAACACAATCACGTCGAAAAAGAAGCAGGTGCTAAAAGAAGAAAGAATAAAACTTTCTTTATTTCTTCATCAATGGAAAAGAGTTACAACCTCCTAAAAGGCGTTACAAGCGCATCATGGCACAGAAAATAAAGACAAGCAAATAGCTCGGCCGGACTGCTTCAGTCAGCTTCGGTTAATAATGATGTTTCGATATCTGACCCGAGAAATCATACAAACTAGTCAGCTCGCCCTGAACCACTGGTTAAGCCCAAATAGCGAAGCTGGCCTCCCACGGGTCCTCTGGATGAGCCAAGAGAGCCAAGAACAGAAGGAAGACCTATGGATGCCGATGCTGGGGAGACATTCCCCCTGGGTGGAATGCTGGGCTGCTGGTCGCTGCCCAATCGTAAAAGGCAGAGAACCAGCAGTCCCACACTGCTCTCAACTCCCTCTTCACAGGAAAAAGATCCCCTAGCCGGACAAGCTAAGGGATCCAGCCCGAGGGAGAAGGAAAAGTCCATCCTTACCATGGGGATATGCATGCCGTGCATTTCCCATTGTCCCCATGGCAAGTGTCGAAGGACACATAGGGAGCGCATATGTGCGCTCCCCATATGATCTCCGCGGACCTCCTGTGCGCTCTCCATATGACCTCCGAAACTCCTTGAAGACGGCTTGCTCTTCAGCGGCTTTTTCATCACCCCAGCTATCCGGGGGAAAATGACTTGCAAAAAAGGAAAGCTCAGTCCCTCCACTCTCAACCTCAGGGACGCAGACATCACGAAAACTTTCATAACTCACAGGGAAGAAAGTCTTCGGAGATGGCTTAACATGGCCCCCTCCTCCCATTTTATAGGCAAACGGACCGGGAGCAGCTATTAATGAAAGCCTCGAGATTCAAAATGCCCTGGCCACACTACCATGTGGCTTCCCAGGATGAAAAGAATGCTCTTCGATGCGCACCGAGCGCGTTGCCCAAGCCATGATGCATGCCAAAAGATTTCCTTTTGATCTCGAGTCAGGAGCCTTAAATGCAGGAAATCGTCCGCCGGACTTTGAGATACAGGCAGGCCTAGAAAATTGCCGGTGAAAATGACACCCTCCAATGGCGGTCGAGTGCTTGCATCATACGTTAAAAGGACCCGTGTTGGAAAAGACCGACGGATAAATGACTCAGGCAAGTAACGAGGCATCCTTCTGCAGGTTGCAAAGCCGTTTATCCATCCCGGCAAAAAGAAGGCCAACTCGCCTTGGAAAAGATAAGGCACTGGCAGAGTAATAAAAAAAAGGCACAGAAGTCAAGTACTCCTCAATAAAGGCACATAGATATCCCCTGCTCCAGCCCAACCGATCGTTATGTCTTGGTATAAACCGAGACATTGCCTTATGCTTCGACTCAAAGCCAAGGTCGCCTCCATACTTCGGAATAAACCAAGGTATCTCCTTTTGATTCAGTACAACTGAAAATTATCTTATGCCTCGGTCTGAGCCGACCTCCCAGCTGGAAACTTTGGCCAACCCTAGTCGGACCAAGGTGCAAAGGAGCTTCGGCCGGATTGGGGCAGCTTACAAGCCCCGGCCGGTGCCAAAGTGTATAAGCCCCGGCCAAAGCCGAGGTGCGCAAACCTCGGCTAGAGCCAGAGTGCATTCCTTGCAAATAAAAGCTTCGGCCAGGGCCGAAGTGCGTCTTTTAACATTGGAAGCTTCGGCCAAGACCGAGTGATGAGAATAAACATCTTGAAGATAGCAGCGAACACAAAAGTTGCAAAAATTTTTCTTTTCATTCATCATAAAAAGGACAACAAAAAGGGAAGAAACAGATACATGAGCCCTCACTGGGGCTTATCATCTTCTCCGGGCATTGTTGAGCTCCCCCATGTCGCTAAGCCGACTCGGCAATCTGTTGTTGGAGGGATGCTACTTGCCCCTCCAGTCGGCTGTTGGCCGGATGAAGGAGCTCGACCTCTCTCATAGAAATAGCCAAATATTGCTCAACGCCCTCTGAAGTGTTCGCGGTCTGCAAACAGTGATGCCAAGACCTCCCCGTCGAAGGTCACCATAGTACGGCCCCTATGGGACCCCCCACAGCCACTACCGCTGTTACCTGGTCTCCCTTCGTCCTCAAAAGTCATCCTGCTATTCCAAGCTTAGGGAGGCCAGCAGGAGATGTGATTAACGATGGCATCCCCCATCCATTTTTAAACTGCTCCTAGCGGGTATCCCGATCGCCCGGGCCATCAACTCAAACACTACTCCCGCGAAATGCGCCACGTGTCACTGCCTCAGTGGACGCTCGTGGGAAATGAAGAGTTCTGCTCCCTCGTCGAAGAGGATCATTAATAACCTTACGACACTCGTGATGCACCCCCCCTCTCGAGACCAAACCCCCTCCGTTCAGATCATGTCACCTGGAGCTGTATTCCCTACACCCGAACCTGTGCTTCAGACTGAGAAACGTCGATCGGAAGCACGCCCACTTCTTCGCTTTGGACAGGCCAAACTATCTAACCTCGGCCCTAACCAGGATATCTCTACAACTCTTGGCCATTTCAAGTCAAGCTATCCTATGCTTCGGCGTGACCATTTCCCTTACCCGCTCTGAGCAGGACCGAAACTATGTTCCTCGGCAGCACCGAACCATTTTATGCCTCGGCCGGGCATGCCAATTTTTCACTTCGGACAAACTAAACTATCCTTATACCTCGGCCTCGACCGAGACATTTATTCAAGTTGAACTAGACCGACCTAAGACCGCAAATGAGTTATAATTTGTTCACAGTCGGAAGAAAACATGAGATAAAAGATTAGCCAAAAAGGCAAACAAGTGGAGATGAAAGATCCATCCATCAGAAATTTCAACCATGTTACAAATCTGAAAAGCGAAAAATACACAAGTTACCCTTAAGAATCAGGGGCTAGAATGATCCTAGCAGTCTCCTCAGTAACATTCTGGGGAGCTTGACTTGTTTTGTCCACTTCAAATATCGTTGTTTCCTCGGCGGCAAGCTGAGAGTGTCCTTCGGGAGCCGCGGTCTCATCAGAACCCAGAATAGCATCAAGATCGATGTCTGAAATATCTTCATATTCAGCTTCTTCAGCCCCCGGGGTACAAGCCCCAAAAGTTTCGACATCCAAAAAGGATAAATCCCACTCGGGATGTGCCTGAGAGATCTTTGCTCGGATCTCCTCTTCGCAGAATCAAAATGCGTCAGCACATGCTTCTCTACGTTCTTCTGAAAACTGGGCGGAACCTTTATATTCCTCCATGGCTGAGGCAATTCGGCCAATGGCTTCAGCTAATCGATCTTGAAGCTCGAGGTTCATTTGGCGACTCGCAGATAGTTCTGCCCCCAAGGCATCAATTTGCTCCCGTGCTTTGGACTCAATTTCGCCCATCTACAAAATATCAGAATGCTCAATCCCACGGACGAAATAAAAGCGCTAAAGGCAAACAAAAAAGAGAGACACCATACCTCTTCCTCTCGCCGAGCCAATTTGCCGCTCAGTTCTTGTACCCTCTCCAAGGCCTTCGACTTAGCCGATTGATTTTGGCGAAGGCCCTCCTTGAGGTCATCAATCCGGGACTGCTTGTCCCCAATTTCCCGCTGAGCGTAATCGAGATCGTTGATGAGCCGAATGACCCGCTCATTCAACCATTTCAGTGATTCTCCATCTCGGCAAGTTCTTTATTCAAACCGGTGAGCTGGTCTCGCTGCTGCCGACACTTGTGCTCCTCCTCCTCAAGCCTCTTGCTCCAATTGTTTTTATCTTCAGCATGACTGGCTTTCAGCTGGTCCCATCTCTTTTCAAAATACTGCTGCATGGCCTTAACCTTGTTGTCATGCTCTGCTTTGATCTGGGATAACTCCAGGCAAGCTTTATTCGATTGCTCGCGAAAGCCTTGGAGCTCTTTGACCTGAGTTTCTAGCCGAGAGGCTCTCGCGGCCGCAAGACGAAAAGACTCGGTCACCCTTTTGAATTCCTTTTTCTTGAGCGTCAAGGCCTTGGAAAGCGAATCGATTGGAAGCACCCTCGCCCGAAGTTCGGCCGCCTCCTTCCTGGCCTGAGCACAGGCCCCGACGGCCAAATTTAGGCACCAAATCAACGCCCTTATGACCAAAGAATTCTGCAAAGAAAATACAAGTGAGAAACTATAGTCTGACCAACCATGAGTCACAATCCCAGTATAGTGGCTTACCCAAGCAGCGTAATTTGAAGCCATCTTCATGAGAGTGACATTACAGATTTTCGGCAAAAAGAAAGCATCCTTTGGCACCCGAGATGGCGGAAGGCCACGTCGATGATATTCTTGACAGCAGATTCGTCCGTGGAGGAACCCTATCCCTTGCACAAAATGGACCTCATCAAAGCTGTAAGCATATCATCCAACTCTGAGCTGTGGGCGGAAGAGCCCCGAACTAAAGAGCTGACCTAAGGAGCTCCGGACTGAGGAATCGTCCGACCGGTCCTCTGTCAAGACTCTAATCTGTTCGGCCTCGAATACCTCGGACTCGACTGAAGGAGCCTCTACCCGAATATCTCCCTCACTCTGCGATTCTTCTTCTTCCTCTTCCATCAATGCTCTACCTCCAGTAGATTCCGCTTGAACTCCGACCTCTCCTGTAGTGTCCTCAGGAGCCGCGGAAGAGAGATCCTCGCGGAAGGCACCACAACTTCCACTGGCCTCTCAGCAGGTAGCTCTGTCAGAACCTCGGCAGCCGCTACTGCCTCTCTTGGCCCCTCTGCCTGAGCGGGGGCCTCTTCCGCGTGCGGTGGACTTTTCACTGCCAATGTCTGAAGTATCTCTCGCGAAGGGACCACCGGGTCAACCGGCGATGTGTCCTCCACATCATCTGATACAACTAAAATTGGGATAGGAGAAATCCCAACAACTCCCTTCGAACTCCCCTCAGTCGTTTCCTCTGCCATTCTGCTTCCCTCAAGCAGAGAGGATTCCTCAACACTGATTTGCATCCCCACTTCCTCTCTTATTGGGATGGAAGAAGGGCGGCTGGAACCATCCTTCTTCGATCCCTCTGGGCCAGAGCCCCTGTGGCGCTTGCCCAGTTCCTTCTTCATCTGGCCCACAAACGCCGACCTCTCAGCTGGAAACACATCAAACGGGTCAATCTAACGGGAATAACCGGGCATGTTGGCCGTCATGAACAAAAAGAAAAGTATGCTCACCTTGTGAGTCAATAGGACTGAGTTCGGCGGCGAAGAGGGCATCCTCTGATAATAGGGTGCTAGCCGACACCACCGACCGCCACAAAGGGTCGCCAGATCCCTCTTCTCTTGTTCACTCAACTCTGGGTGCACCCCTGGATCCTTCACATAGCTCGACCATTCCCTTGGAAAATCCGAGCCGATGTTCCCATTGGCAATAAAAAATCTGGACTTCCATTCCTTTATCGAGGATGGATTATCGACGATCATCTTGAACGATTTCGGGGACCAATATACGACCATTCGGAACCCCTCCCAAAAACCAGGTTGTGGCAAACTCAAACATGGAGAGAGTCGCAGTCACCCCAGCGCCACTACAGAGCGAGATAAACCCGATGAGATTGCGCCAGCTGTTAGGCGACATCATTATTGGGCAGATGTTGTAGAACCTCATCACCTCCTGTACCAACGGGTGAAGAGGAAATCGAAGGCCGGCCCTAAAACTTTCCTCATAAAAGAAAGCTCCCAGACTTAAGTCGGTCGAAACCCTATCGTCGTCTTTCGGTACATATAGAACTACGTCTCCGGGGACTCTGTAAAGCCGGTGGATCCTCTCCAGGTCCTCCAGGGAGATCTCCGAAGCAATATTGCTTGGGCCCTTCATGTCCTCCAGCCAAGGAGCGAAACACAAGTAAATCTGTAGGAAAGAAAAGAGGGAAAAGAGAAGGGTCTTGATGACAGGGACGAAGAGGCATTGCGGAAGAAACGCTGCCCTAGCCTCTTTTCTCCCCTTTAAATAGCGCTTCGAAAGGTTGCCTTAAGCGTTAAGGCTCTTGCAATGAGTGTCGCGAACGCGAAAACCCTGCCACGTGAGGCTCCCCCAATCACCGCTTGCGAAATCCGAAAAGTTTCCTCCTCGAGCAACAGCGAATAATGATAGCGGATTGACGGCCCGTCAGTTTCGGAGCCATCATTGCGCCTTTTCAAATCTTTCTGGATAGGATCATTCTAGACTCTACTCCCTAAATCTGAAGTTACACTTTAGACTAGGGAGTGGGGGGCATATGATGAGGGGTAAAAATATCGTTGCATTAATGTGCATACAATCCAAGACGTCGGGCTAGGGCTAGCCCGTGCACCCTGTCGCATAGCCGTCACATCCGAAAGGTGGCAATGAGTAGGCTACCCCCTCCAAGCAGCTTTCGTGTAACAGTTGGCCGAGCTATTATCATAACTCGGCTGATCGAGCTATTATCAGTTGGCCGAGCGATAATTATACCTTGGCTGATCAAGCTATAATCATACCCCCATAGGCCGAGCTATCCCATGCCTCGGTAAATTGAGTCTCACCATACTTCGGCAGATTCAGCCCTCTTCTATACTTCGGCCCGACCGAGGTATCCAAGCACCTCTGCGGAAGCACACATAAACTAACAAGATTTCAAATAGCAAATCATGCCTGCGCTACCAAAAATGGCCTAGAGCCTATGTAGTCCCTGAATCTTGAAGCATCATCTGCTCTTCCTGGCCGTTGATCCTCTAACCAACCAGATACGGATCCTACCGGCTCTGTAACAGCCTGATTCAAATCAGTTTCGAATCCCAACAACTTTCAGACCCTCTGTTGTGTCCAAGGAATCAGGTGATCACCTATAAATATCATAGCCCCAGGCCCCCTCAGGTATGCCATTCTGCACACTCAAGGCACACGCACGCTTGCTCACCCCTTTCCTGTTGGATTACGGAATGAAAATCCCAATCGGATTGAAATAAAATGGCAGCGGAAAAAAAATAAATTTATTCCTTAACCCATCAAGGATCACATGCGTTTCATAAAAATGAAAGAAGGATTAACAAAATTACCTTTTGTTGATCAGTATGTAATCCGTATGTTGATGTGTTGGGTTTGCTCGGATCTTCAAAGGTGCTGCCTTCAGAAAGACGACCACCCTCTACAAGTATCCACACACGAACGGATACCAAAATGGTTTTGAATGCTAGTTCAAAGTTTGTTTTTCACAAAAACAAACTAGGGTTTTCAACTCTCCAATTTTTCTTCTTTTCAAGGCAAGAGACACAACCTTTCAAAAGCCCCTTTTTGGTTAACTAGGATTTATTTAAAACATATATATATATATATATATATATATATATATATATATACAAGTCTGCTAGGGTTTTTTTTTGGTTAACTAGGATTTATTTATTTAAAACTCCTTTTAAATAATAACAATTTAAATCCTAGTCCTTATTAAATAAGAAATTTATATATTTTTAACCAAAAACCTTTATGGATTATTTCTTATCCAATAAGAAAATATAACTAATTAATTACTTGTCATAATTTTCTTATCAAATAAGGAATTTATTTTTTAACCAAAAACCTTTATGGATTATTTCCTTATCCAATAAGAAAATATAACTAATTAATTACTTGTCATAATTTCCTTATCAAATAAGGAATTTATATTTTTAACCAAAAACCTTTATGGATTATTTTCTTATCCAATAAAAAATGTAACTAATTAATATTTGTAATTTAAAATAATCTCATCATTTTAAATTACTATAGAGAGTAATAAACCGCAACCATTATTGTCCGTTCTTAGTGTGCGACCCTATAGGTTCAATTAATGTTGGCAGTAGGCCTAAATCATATTTCGATCCTACAAGTCATAAGCGGCCTCTAGCAAGACATTATGACTACCAAGTTAAATGAAAAGCTCATGATCCGAGACAACCTTAAAGTAGCTAATGACATAATCCTTTTGTCACATGATATCTTGATAAATATAAGGTATAAAAAAAGTCAACCTTATATCGCTCTATCTTAATTTCTCGAAACCCAATTAGACTGACTAAACAAATGATATTGAACTCCATCAATTTATTTGAGCATGGCCATGCATTTCTCAGTCTCAATCATCGAGGGGCCCAGAGATATCTCTCTTACAATAAGAGGGACAAATTCCATCTTAATCACTCATATCTCACTACATGATTCTTATTATGTTCAAGCATAATCTTTATAATCATCCGGTTAAAGACAATATTTGATTATGTCAAAACATAATATTCCTCATATTGAGAATTATAGCAATCTCAGGTCTAAGGATTTAATGACACAACTACTAGAGATTAACTTATGACTTTGATCCATGTATTAATCTCAAGGCGGGTCTTGTCCAATATTTGTTCTCAACAAATACATATAAATTTGATTCGTATCTCATACACATATTCATCCCATGAATATCAATCAAATTTTATACTAATCTTAATTTATTGTAGAATAATTAATAATATTATTCAAGGACATTATTATATAATAAACATGCAAATCATGATAATAGTAAATGCTCATAAATATTCAAAATACCATATCCATACAATAGGCCTAGGGCACTATTACTAACAATCTCCCACTTGCACTAGGCCCACTCATCAATGTATCTAATACCTATGAACCTAGCATGATGATCATGCTTTGCTTGTGGTAGAGGCTTAGTCAATGGATCAGCAACATTGTCATCTGTTGGAACTCTGCATATTTTTACGTCACCTCTCTCAATGATTTCTCGAATGAGATGATAACGCCTAAGAATGTGTTTGGATCGCTGATGTGACCTAGGTTCCTTTGCTTGTGCGATAGCACCATTATTGTCACAATAAACATCAACAGGATTTGTGATGCTAGGAACCACTCCAAGGTCAGTAATGAACTTCTTGATCCAAACTGCTTCCTTTGCTGCATCAGATGCTGCTATGTATTCAGCTTTAGTTGTAGAATCAGCAACAGTGCTTTGCTTCAAACTTTTCCAGCTAATAGCACCATCATTTAAACAAAACAGATATCCTGACTGCGATCGAAAATCATCTTTGTCAGATTGAAAGCTTGCATATGTGTAACCATTTACAACCAGATCATCTTCCAGTCCGATATACACCAAGAACACATCTTTAGATCTTCTCAGATACTTAAGAATGTTCTTGACAGCTGTCCAATGACTCTCACCGGGATCTGACCGGTATCTACTCGTTATGCTTAAAGCATAAGAGACATCTAGTCTAGTGCACAACATAGCATACATGATAGATCCTATTGCTGAAGCATAAGGAATCTTACTCATGCGCTCTCGCTCATCTTTTTGTTAGGACACTGAGATTTGTTAAGTGTAATACCATGAGACATAGGCAAGTATCCTCTCTTGGAATCTTGCATACTGAACCTTTTCAGTACTTTGTCTATGTAAGCACTTTGACTTAGACCAATTAGCCTCTTAGATCTATCTCTATAGATCTTTATCCCTAGGATATAGGCAGCTTCGCCTAAGTCTTTCATTGAGAAACATTTCCCTAACCAAGACTTGACACTCTGCAAGGTAGGGATATCATTCCCAATGAGTAAAATGTCATCAACATATAAGACCAGAAATACAATAGCGCTCCACTAACTTTCTTGTAAACACAAGGTTCTTCTTCATTTTTGATAAATCCAAACTCTTTGACTGATTCATCAAAACGAAGATTCCAACTCCGAGAAGCCTGCTTCAAACCATAAATGGATCTTTGAAGCTTGCATACTTTACTAGAATTCTCAGGTTGTACAAAACCCTCAGATTGTGTCATGTACACGTCCTCAAGTAAGTTTCCATTAAGAAACACAGTTTTAACATCCATTTGCCAAATCTCATAGTCATAATATGCAGCAATGGCAATGAGAATTCTAATAGACTTAAGCGTGGCTACAGGTAAAAAAGTTTCATCATAGTCTATACCATGAGTTTGTTTGAAACCTTTTGCAACTAGCCTTGCTTTGTAAGTATGCACTTTACCATCCATGTCAGTTTCCTTTTTGAAAACCCATTTGCACCCAATGGTCTTTGTACCTTCAGGTGGCTCAATCAAGGTCCATACCTGATTATCATACATGGATTGGATTTCAGACTTCATGGCCTCTAACCATTTCTCAGAGTCTGGATCTAACATAGCCTCTTGATAGGTAGTAGGTTCATTTTGATCCACTAACAATACATCATGATTATCAGTCACAAAAAATCCATATCTCTCGGGCTCATGACGTATCCTACCAGATCTACGTAATTTTTGTGCTACAGGTGGTGTGTCAACAATGGTTTGTTGACTTTGAGCATCCACAGGCGGTTCAATGTTATCTTATGGTTCTCAAATTTCTTCGAGTTGTACCTTGCTCCCACTGGTTCCTTTAGAAATAAATTCCTTTCTAGAAAGACACCATTCCGAGCAACAAACACTTTGTTCTTAATGGGATTGTAAAAGTAGTATCCTTTAGTCTCTTTAGGATACCCCACAAAAAAATATTTGTCAGACTTGGGTTCCAGCTTATTTGAAACTTGACGTTTTACATAAGCTTCACAACCCCAAATCTTAAGAAAAGATAAACTGGGCTTTTTACCAGTCCACATCTCATATGGTGTCTTTTCAACCACTTTGGTTGGAACTTGATTTAGTGTGAACGCAGTTGTTTCAAGTGCATAACCCCAAAAGGTAAGTGGAAGATCGGTTAGACTCATCATAGATCGAACCATATCTAATAAAGTTCGATTCCTTCTTTCAGACACACCATTCCATTGTGGTGTTCCAGGAGGAGTTAGTTGTGGAATAATTTCATAACTTCTAAGATGGTCATCAAATTCTTGGCTCAAATATTCTCCACCTCGATCAGATCGAAGTGCCTTGATTGTCTTGCCAAGTTGGTTTTGTACTTCATTTTGAAAAGATTTGAACATCTCAAATGATTCAGATTTGTGTCTCATCAAGTAGACATAACCATATCTACTGAAGTCATCAGTAAAT
>UESW01004156.1:389103-513968 GCA_900491605.1 Calamus simplicifolius
GTTTTCAATGCTAGTTCAAAGTTTGTTTTTCACAAAAACAAACTAGGGTTTTCAACTCTCCAATTTTTCTTCTTTTCAAGGCAAGAGACACAACCTTTCAAAAGCCCCTTTTTGGTTAACTATGATTTATTTAAAATGTATATATATATATACAAGTCTGCTAGGGTTTTTTTTTGGTTAACTAGGATTTATTTATTTAAAACTCCTTTTAAATAATAACAATTTAAATCCTAGTCCTTATCAAATAAGGAATTTATATATTTTTAACCAAAAACCTATATGGATTATTTCCTTATCCAATAAGAAAATATAACTAATTAATTACTTGTCATAATTTCCTTATCAAATAAGGAATTTATATTTTTAACCAAAAACCTTTATGGATTATTTCCTTATCCAATAAGAAAATATAATTAATTAATTACTTGTCATAATTTCCTTATCAAATAAGGAATTTATATTTTTAACCAAAAACCTTTATGGATTATTTTCTTATCCAATAAGAAAATGTAACTAATTAATATTTATAATTTAAAATAATCTCATCATTTTAAATTACTATAGAGAGTAATAAACCGCAACCATTATTGTCCGTTCTTAGTGTGCGACCCTATAGGTTCAATTAACGTTGGCAGTAGGCCTAAATCACATTTTGATCCTACAAGTCATAAGCGGCCTCTAGCAAGACATTATGACTACCCAAGTTAAATGAAAAGCTCATGATCCGAGACAACCTTAAAGTAGCTAATGACATAATCCTTTTGTCACATGATATCTTGATAGAATATAAGGCATGAAAAAAGTCAACATTATATCACTCTATCTTTAATTTCTCGAAACCCAATTAGACTGACTAAACAAATGATATTGATCTCCATCAATTCATTTGAGCACGGCCATGCATTTCTCGGTCTCAATCATCGAGGGGCCCAGAGATATCTCTCTTACAATAAGAGGGACAAATTCCATCTTAATCACTCATATCTCACTACATGATTCTTATTATGTTCAAGCATAATCTTTATAATCATCCGGTTAAAGACAACGTTTGATTATGTCAAAACATAATATTCCTCATGTTGAGAATTATAGCAATCTCAGGTCTAAGGATTTAATGACACAACTACTAGAGATTAACTTATGACTTTTATCCATATATTAATCTCAAGGCAGGCCTTGTCCAATATTTGTTCTCAACAAATACATATAAATTTGATTCGTATCTCATACACATATTCATCCCATGAATATCAATCAAATTTCATACTAATCTTAATTTATTGTTATTCCCACAACAATAACCGATTAGGGACATTTAGAATAATTAAAAATATTATTCAAGGACATTATTATATAATAACATGCAAATCATGATAATAGTAAATGCTCATAAATATTCAAAATACCATATCCATACAATAGGCCTAGGGCACTATTACTAACATTTCCACCATTAACGCTCTACTCAGAGCTCTCAAAAGGCCACCCTGGAGAGACTCTTCAGCGAGAGCCTTCTCCTCATATTTGTTGATTGCTGATCCCCGCTGACTTGAGCGTCGGAGGGTCTTCCGCAGAGGGCCACCCCTAATGCCTTTCGCGTGAGGACTGTTTTGTAGGTCCATCCAGAAGGAAGCCCATGCTGAAGCTCGATTGCACCCGAGTCGGAGGACAGATTTCAGCAGCAACAGGTTGTTAGACTCTCTTATCGTTGCTGCACTTTTTTTTTTTTGGAGTGCAGAATGCCTCACTTCAGTTCAAGGTTGGGTTCGGGACTTATGTTGGCGAAACCGTACGTAAACCGGGATTTTGTATTTGATTAAATTATTGTACTACATTATTCTTGTCCAAACTTTTTTTTCTATTTTTTGAGCCGTAGAATGTCTCTCACTTCGAGGTTGGGCTCGGAGCTTATTTGATAACGGCCGTATAGAAGCATATATTTTGAATACTGCTCTCCAGAAAGAAAAAGTATTTATCGTCCATGCATTCTGGCATGCATGCAGTGATCCAATAGATTCTGTCATGCATCACATACATATTGATACGTATGAATGATCAATTTATACAACTAATATGCTTGCTGCACCGAAGGGTAGTACAAGAAGTTCTTTTCCTCCAAAAAAAAAAAAAAACTGATTGAGGGCCACTTTTGTCTGAATGGGCTTTCATGGGCGAAACTGACTTTGGAGGTTCAAATGTAGGAATACGGTGCTCTCATTAACATATCTACAGTTAATGGCCATCTAATATCCAGTTTAATTAGCCTTTCCCAAGAAATAAGAAAGAAAGAAGCCCATATTTAAGTAGATATTTATACGTAGCGACAAGACTTTAAAGTCTAATAATATTTTGAGAAATCCGCTAGCTCCCTCTAATTTACAGTTAAAAAAAAGATTTTTAAAGAGAAAAATTCTACCACTCCAATATTTCCATACGCACGAAGTCGTTAAGATTATTGGCGACATCAAAATAGAATTCCCTATAACACAAACTTTGTATCATAGAATTTTGCATATGTAAATGAGCATCATGTGTTTTACTTCGGATATGGACATCTATCATTCAGTCATCCATACAGGCCATCCAAATATGCAAAGTTTCAATGACGTGCGTTAAAGTATTAAGGTTGCAGGATACATTTTATTTAATACTTCTTCAAAAGCCATATTATTGTATAAAAAAGATAGTTACATCAGAAGTACATGACCCTGTTTAAAATTTTTAATTGAATCTTTATATTTTTTTCCAATTGAATATATCAATTTATATAAGTTTTTCAATCAAATATATTTTTAATAGTCATTAATGATGATTTGATGGATAATATAATGATACTTAACAAAAACTTGAGTATACCTTTTTTTTTTTCAATTAAGTATACTAACTCATAAAAAATCTTATATTAAGTATATCAATTCATAAAAGTTTTTAATTAAACATACACTACAACAGAAAATAAATATAGCGACGCAAAAATGCGTTACTAATGCGTCGCTAAACTGGGTTTTGCGACGCATTAGCGACGCAACTGTAGATTCCATAATAAACTCATTACATAATTCTATGTGAAGACTAAAATATAAATCATTGAAACTACTAATTCGGTGCTAAAAATTAAATAGAACTACAACAAGACGTTCATTCTAGCATTACATAATTTAATGCATCATTCAATTTGAAGCATGATGTAAATAATCAAGACATAATATGATATTATAAATCATATTATAATATGATATTATAAAATCATTATAATATCATATTATAATATCAATAACATTAGAACTCACATATGTCAAATGTTCACCAATAAACTGTCATGCATAGTTTAATAGACTGAGAAATTGAACCATGACTATATAAAAATCACTAATCAATTATGACTGAATTAATTTAAAACATAATAAGCACTAAATAATCGTAAAGCAATTTCTTTAATTAATTTACTATCGATCAGAATCACTAATTAGCAAATACTACATTGATGTTATATTGCAACCATTATTTATTAGAATACCATAATTTATTGTTATTATTTTATATTATAATATTATGAACTAATATAAGTTAATATATATATAATATGATATTATTAATAAAGTATCCTAAATTAATTATCATAAACATACTTTTTTATGATCACAGTGAATATTATAAGTTAAAGGGATAATAAATTTTATTTTTCTAATTTAATAACAAAAATTCAAATATTGAATGATATCATAATTTCATATTAATTTATAATGAGTTTATTATAAATAATTTTTTATTGGTGAAAATGAATATAATATTAAATTTAATATTGTAACAAGAACTTATAATAACATTTATTATAAATAATGGCGATGATCCGACGGTTGCGATCGATCCAAGCCATGATTTCGATCGGGGATGATCGATCCGACCGTTTCGATCCATCCGATCGGCTACGATATCCAACGGTTGCGAGTGATCCAAGCCATGATCCCGATTGGCGATGATCGATCCGACCGCTGCGATCCATCCGATCGGCGACGATCCGACGGTTGCGATCGATCCAAGCCATGATCCCGATCGGCGATGATCGATCCGACCGTTGCCATCCATCCGATCGGCGATGATCCGATGGTTGCGATCGATCAAAGCCATGATCCCGATCGGCGATGATCGATCCGACCGTTGCGATCCATCCGATCGGTGACGATATCCACGGTTGCGAGTGATCCAAGCCATGATCCCGATCGGGGATGATCGATCCGACCATTACATATAGAACCGATCGGCGACGATCCAACGGTTGCGATCGATCCAAGCCATGATTCCGATCTGCGATGATCATCCGACGGTTGCGATCCATCCGATCGGATGATATCCGATGGTTGCGATCGATTGAACCCATGATCCCGATCGGCGATGATTGATCCGACGGTTGCGATCCAACTAATCGGTGACGATCTGACGGTTGCGATCGATCCAGGTCATGATCCCAATCGGCGATGATCGATCCGACCGTTGCGATCCAACCTATTGGCGACGATCCGATGGTTGCGATCGATCCAAGCCATGATCCCGATCGGCGATTATCGATCCGACCGCTGCTATCGATCCGATCGGCGACGATCCGACGGTTGCGATCGATCCAAGCCATGATTCCGATCGGGGATGATCGATCTGACTATTTCAATCCATCCGATCGGCTATGATATCCGATGGTTGCAAGTGATCCAAGCCATGATCCCGATCGGCGATGATCGATCCGACCGCTGCGATCCATCCGATCGGCGATGATTCGACGGTTGCGATCGATCCAAGCCATGATACCGATCGGCGATGATCGATCCGACCATTGCCATCCATCCGATCGGCGACGATCCGACGGTTGCGATTGATCAAAGCCATGATCCTGATCGGCGATGATCGATCCGACCATTGCGATCCATCTGATCGGCGATGATATCTGACGGTTGCGAGTGATCCAAGCCATGATCCCGATCGGGGATGATCGATCCGACCATTACATATAGAACCGATCGGCAACGTTCCGACGGTTGCGATCGATCCAAGCCATGATTCCGATATGCGATGATTGATCCGACGGTTGCGATCCATCCGATCGGCGATGATATCCGATGGTTGCGATTGATTGAACCCATGATCCCGATCGGCGATGATCGATCCGACGGTTGCGATCCAACTAATCGGCGACAATCCAACGGTTGCGATCGATCCAGGCCATGATCTCAATCGGCGATGATCGATCTGATCGTTGCGATCCAACCGATCGGCGACGATTCGACAGTTGCGATCGATCCAAACCATGATCTCGATCGGCGATGATCGATCCGACCGCTGCTATCGATCCGATCGGCGATGATCTGATTGCGATCGATCCAAGCCATGATTCCGATCGGGAATGATCGATCCGACCGTTTCGATCCATCCGATCGGCTACGATATCCGACGGTTGCGAGTGATCCAAGCCATGATCCCGATCGGCGATGATCGATCCGACCGCTGTGATCCATCCAATCGGCGACGATCCGATGGTTGCGATCGATCCAAGCCATGATCCCGATTGGCGATGATCGATCCGACCGCTGCGATCCATCCGATCGGCGACGATCCGACGGTTGCGATCGATCCAAGCCATGATCCCGATCGGCGATGATCGATCCGACCGTTGCCATCCATCCGATCGGCGATCCGACGGTTGCGATCGATCAAAGCCATGATCCCGATCGATGATCGATCCGACCGTTGCGATCCATCCGATCGTGACGATATCCGACGGTTGCGAGTGATCCAAGCCATGATCCCGATCGGGATGATCGATCCGACCATTACATATAGAACGATCGGCGACGATCCAACGGTTGCGATCGATCCAAGCCATGATTCCGATCTGCGATGATCGATCTGACGGTTGCGATCCATCCGATCGGCGATGATATCCGATGGTTGCGATCGATTGAACCCATGATCCCGATCGGCGATGATTGATCCGACAGTTGCGATCCAACTAATCGGTGACGATCCGATGGTTGCGATCGATCCAGGTCATGATCCCAATCGGCGATGATCGATCCGACCGTTGCGATCCAACCTATCGGCGACGATCCGACGGTTGCGATCGATCCAAGCCATGATCCCGATCGGCGATTATCGATCCGACCGCTGCTATCGATCCGATCGGCGATGATCCGACGGTTGCGATCGATCCAAGCCATGATTCTGATCGGGATGATCGATCTGACCGTTTCAATCCATCCGATCGGCTACGATATTCGATGGTTGCAAGTGATCCAAGCCATGATCTCGATCGACGATGATCGATCCGACCGCTGCGATCCATCCGATCGGCGATGATTCGACGATTGCGATCAATCCAAGCCATGATACCGATCGGCGATGATCGATCCGACCGTTGCCATCCATCCGATCGGCGATGATCCGACGGTTGCGATTGATCAAAGCCATGATCCTGATCGGCGATGATCGATCCGACCATTGCGATCCATCCGATCGGCAACGATATCTGACGGTTGCGAGTGATCCAAGCCATGATCCGATCGGGGATGATCGATCCGACCATTACATATAGAACCGATCAGCAACGTTCTGACGGTTGCGATCGATCCAAGCCATGATTCCGATATGCGATGATTGATCCGACGGTTGCGATCCATCTGATCGGCGATGATATCCGATGGTTGCGATTGATTGAACCCATGATCCCGATCGGCGATGATCGATCCGACGGTTGCGATCCAACTAATCGGCGATAATCCAATGGTTGCGATCGATCCAGGCCATGATCTCAATCGGTGATGATCGATCTGACCGTTGCGATCCAACCGATCGCGACGATTCGACAGTTGCGATCGATCCAAACCATGATCTCGATCGGCGATGATCGATCCGACCGCTGCTATCGATCTGATCGGCGATGATCCGACGGTTGCGATCGATCCAAGCCATGATTCCGATCGGGAATGATCGATCCGACCATTTCGATCCATCCGATCGGCTACGATATCGACGGTTGCGAGTGATCCAAGCCATGATCCCGATCGGCGATGATCGATCCGACCGCTGTGATCCATCCAATCGGCGATGATCCAACGGTTGCGATCGATCCAAGCCATGATCCCGATTGGCGATGATCGATCCAATCGTTGCCATCCATCCGATCGGCGACGATCCGACGGTTGCGATCGATCAAAGCCATGATCCCGATCGGCGATGATTGATCGACCATTGCGATCCATCCGATCAGCGATGATATCTGACGGTTGCGAGTGATCCAAGCCATGATCCCGATCGGGGATGATCGATCCGACCATTACATATAGAACCGATCGGCAATGATCCACGATTGTGATCGATCCAAGCCATGATCCCGATCGGCGATGATCGATTTGACCGTTGTGATCTATCCGATCGGTGACGATCCGACGGTTGCGATCGATCAAAGCCATGATCCCGATCGGCGATGATCGATCCGACCGTTGCGATCCATCCGATCGGCGATGATATCGGACGGTTGCGATCGATTCAAGCCATGATCGCGATCGGCGATGATCGATCCGACGGTTGTAATCCATCCGATCGGCGATGATATCCGACGGTTGCGATCGATTGAACCCATGATCCCAATCGGCGATGATCGATCCAATGATTGCGATCCAACTGATCGGCGATGATCCGACGGTTGCGATCAATCCAAGCCTTGATCCCAATCGATGATGATCGATTCGACGGTTGTGATCCATCGATCGGCGATGATATCCGATCGGTTGCGATCGATCCAAGCCATGATACCAATCAGCGATGATCGATCCGACCGCTACGATCCATCCGATCGGCGACGATCCGATAGTTGCGATCGATCCAAGCCATGATCCCGATCGGCGATGATCGATCCGACGGTTGCGATCCATCTGATCTGCGATGATCCGACAGTTGCGATCGATCCAAGCCATGATCCCGATCGGCGATGATCGACGACGGACACTGCCGGCCGGCAAGAAAGGAGGGAACCACTTTATATTTTTTATTATTATTTTTTCACGGGAGGGGTTGTGGAAAAAAAACCCCTTTTTTTTTAATTTTACCGCGGCCTGGCGGTGGCCAGGCCACGGCCTTGGTTGCCGACCACGGCCACGATAAAAATTATTTTTTTGTTATATGCGTCGCTAAATTAACTATTTATTTTTTAATTTTTTAGGTTTTTGCGTCGTTATATTAAAATATAAATTTTTTTATTTTTTTGGTATATGCATCGCTATTGCGTCGCTAAATAGCGACGCAACTGTTGCGTCGCTATATTAACAAATTTTTTTTTAATTTTTTGGGTTTTTGCGTCGCTATATTGCGACGCATAATGTGCGTCGCAATATAGCGACTCAATGTTGCGTCGCTATATTAAAAATTAAATTTTTTTAATTTTTTGGTATTTGCATCGCTATTGCGTCACTAAATAGCGACGCAATCACTGCGTTGCTATATTAACGAATGTTTTTAAATTTTTTGGGTTTTAGCGACGCAATAATGCATCGCTATATTGACGCAAACAGTTGCATCGCAATAGCAACGCATTATTGCGTCACTATATTAAAAATTAAATTTTTTTTTTTTTTTATTAAATGCATCGCTATTGCATCGCTAAATAGCGATGCAATCACTGCGTCGCTATATTAACGATTTTTTTAAATTAAAATAATTTTTGCATCGCTAATGTGTCGCTATATTGCGACGCAATTTGCGTCGCTATATTAAAAATTATATATTTTTATTTTTTTTTATTTGCATCGCTATTGCGTCGCTAAATAGCGACGCAATCACTGCGTCGCTATATTAACAATTTTTTTATTTTCTGGATTTTGCGTCGCTATATTGCGACGCATTATTATTGTGTCGCTAATTGAGCCACTATTTTTTTTTTTGCTGAGTTGTCACAATTTGGTCGTAATTTAGTGACGCAAGAATGCGTCGCTAAATTGGCGTCGCTATTTCTGATTTTTCCTGTAGTGATACTTGTTTAAGATCAGTAAATATTTCTCATAAATTCATAGTAAGCCAATTAATCAAAAAATTTAACATATAAAATTCTATATACAATGTGCTAAAGAGGAAATATTATTATCTATTTATTCAAAAAAAATGTATGCATGAAAGATTAAGCAGCAAAATATATGGTATCTTTTTAGTTACTCAACTAATATAAATAAATTAATAAAAAATTATGCTTCAAATACATGTCCTTTTAATGTTATAAATTTTTTGATATGTTATTTAGACATGGGCACTAGGTCGGGCCACCCATGGCCCGACCTAGGCCGGCACGAGCTGGGCCGTGCCTAACATGACCCAGTAATAGGGGCCGTGCCAGGCTTGGAAAGTCCGATCCACGAACCAAGCCCGATACAGCACGTCCCAGGCCTGGGCTAGCATGGCCCAGTCGTGCCAGGCACGGCACGGCACGCATGCTAGCCCGGCACGTTCCATAAGGGCCTGATATTAAAAAAAATTAAGTAAAAAATATTTTTTTAATAAATTAAAAAATTATTAAGAACAAAGGATTTATTAATATGAAGCCATCTTAATGATGGGGGGTTTGGCATAGACTCCTACCAATTTATTAATTTAAAATCAAAATGGTACATGAAGGGAGGGGGGCTAGGCCTGACCTCCAGAATATAATAAGAAAGAAGAAGGAAAATAGAGATGACTCACTTTAATAATAAAAAAATAAAAATATAAATTATAAAAATAGAGATGAGTCACTCATCAGTAGTATTTGTATCATCATCATTTTCGTTGGTTAAGTCATGTCCACCTTTATCTTGAAGCCTTGCCTCAGCATCCAATCAATCTTTAAAGCAGAGAACCATCTCAACCGTCTCGTCAGTCATCCTACTTCTCTTTTCGTTTAGAATACGCCGAGTTGCACTGAAAGCGGATTTCGATGCTACTGTGGACATCGGCACGACTAAAATATCCCATGCAATGGCGGACATAACAAGATATTGATTTCTATCACTCTTCCACCAAGCTAATATATCTAGACTCTTTATTTGATCTTTATCATATGCAGAATGAAGATTATTTCGTAAATAAAATTCTAGTTCACTACTTAAAGATGAAGAAGATAAAGATGAAGAAAATGAAGCATGTGTGTGTCTTCTTTGTGTAATAAATAAAAAAAAAATGACGAACGAGAACTAGAAGAAAAAGCAAAGCTTTGTGCAGGTATTCTAGATCCATGAATTTTT
This sequence comes from Calamus simplicifolius, assembly GCA_900491605.1. NCBI lineage: Eukaryota > Viridiplantae > Streptophyta > Magnoliopsida > Arecales > Arecaceae > Calamus > Calamus simplicifolius. The sequence goes on from UESW01004156.1 coordinate 399,357, forward strand.
TGTCATATAAAGCATAAATATCATTAAGAAATCGTGTTACTCATCTTTAGTAGGTTAAGGATCTTTAACCATGTTTTCAAATATATATCAATTAAAATTAATACATCACTTAATTTAACTCTAGGATAAAAAACAGTAGTTAAGTTATGCAAAGGACATATCCTATCCTAATATTCATTCAATTTAGTTTTTATTTGACGTATAATTGGCATTAAAATCATCATATCTATCTTCATTAAATTTTTTACTAATTACATATGCTTTTTATAAAAATAAACAAGAAATTGGATAATAAATAGCAGAAAGAACATTTGTAGTATTATAAAAACTAACTAAAAAATCTTTCAAAATTTTACCTTTACTCCAATCAGTTTCAGTCAATGTAAGTCCTAATCCATGATCATTAATATATGCACTTAATAAGTTCTTATATGGATATGCATCATGTATCATAGTATAGGTATTATTCCAATGAGTAATTACATCAAGTTTAAATTTTTTAAAACGTTTACAATGATCTACAAATAATTGTTTAAATTCTTGAAGTCTTGCTCTTGATGCATGAATAAAAGAAACTGCATTTCTAATTTTTAAAATAATATCTTGAATTATGTTCATGCCAGCTTGAACAGAAAGATTTAATATATGATATGCACATCTAATATGAAATAATTGTCCATTTAAAATGGGATGCAATGAGTCATTTAATAATGCAATAGCAAATTATTATTAGATGCATTATCAAAAATATTAGATATTATTGTATCATTAATATAATATGAGCATGTAGTTTGATAAATAGCATTTAAAATTTGTTGCTCCGAATGCAGAAAATCAAAAGCACGAAAAGCAAGAATTCATTTATTTAGTTGCTAATTATCATCAATATAATGAGCAGTAATAGCAATAAAATAATTACTATCTACAGATGCCAATCAAATATCAGAGTTAAACAAACTCTAACATTTAAATTTGAGAGTGTTTCAATTAAACTTTGTTTCATTGCTAAAAAGTTTGTCATAGTTACTCTTCTAAATGTACGTCTACTAGTTCTTCTATAAGCAGGTTATAGGCCTAATTGAATATATTGTTCAAAATTATAAGATTCATATAAACTAAAAGGTAATTCATCCTGAACTATTCATCTTACAAGTAATTTTCTTGATTTTCATGATTGCAAAATAACCTGCAAGTGATCCTCCTTGTATATTAAGGGTACTTTGCTGACGGGTATCTTTCATTCTATGAGTCTTTTGATGTCTTTTTAAATCCCCTATTCCCCAGTACTAGTACAATTATAAAGTTTTGTATATTTTTTATATTTTGCTTTCATGACTTCATCAACCATAATTCTATCAAAATCATTCCAAACATCACTAGTCCTCTTACGAGAAGAGGTTTGACCTTCACTCTGTTCACTAACACTGGCTCTAGAGGAAACTTGGGGATTAGTTTCCTCTTTCTCAGAAACAGAGGGCATGCCAAAATGACTTTCACCATAAGATGTCATATCTAAAATTTTAAATTAATGATTGCAAAAAAATAAAAATAACCACAAGAAGGAAGAAGGAATTGAGAAGAGGACTAGAGGTGGAGGCATGGAGCTAAGATTTGTGAGCTTCCTCTTGTGCTCTCGTCTCTCAACAAGATGTGACCTCCTTTCTCTTGTACTTCAAACTTCTCAATAAGAACCTCCTCTTGCATAGCACTTGAACACTTGTTAGAGCACTTGCCACTTGCCAGAATATTTACAAATTAAAAATTAAATTGCAAGAGATTTTCTAGAAGAGAGAAATAGCAGTAGAAGAGAAGAGTTGGTTTGATGTGGTGAGAATGAGGAGGAATATGCTATTTATAGAAGTTCCAAATTTTTTTTTCTTTTTCTGTAATACCCTTCAATATAGCTGTTGGAGGGTTAAAATGGTAAAAAAACCTCAGAGCCATTTCTAACCGTTGAAAAAATGGCTAGAAACGGCTCTAAATGGGCCATGCGCCTATTAAGAGCCGTTAGGGGTCATGCTTGGCATGGCCCCTAGTGGGCCATGCCAGGCATGACCCAAATTGAGCCGTACCTAGTACGGTCCAGCCCAAAATGGGTCGCGAGCCGTGCTGGACCATCAAATTTATTTAACGAGCCATGCGAGCATGATCAGTTTTTTTGATCGACTCGATGGGCCTAAGCCATGCCATGTCAGGCACGCTCAATGCCCATATCTAATGTTATTAATACATTTTTCGATAAAAAATTTTTCTCTTCTAAAGGCCATATAATTTTGCAAAGGTATCTGACTCTATCATATAAAAAAGCATGCCAATGAATATCTCTATAATTAATTATTCCCTTCATAATTTTTTTTCTTAATTAAAAAAAATTATGAGTCAATATATCTAATTAAAAAAATCATAAGTTTATATATTTAATTGAAAAAAGTATTCTTAAATTATCATTGATGAACAGCCTATTAAATAATTTTTCATTCCTACACTTTGTCAAAAGCTGGATGGTAGGGTATGAAATGGCCTTTCACGGGCGCCTCCACGCGGGTGGGGAACGAGACGCCTGCATCGATGGGGTTCCAAACCAAAATGATACATACTTTTGTGGGAAGAAATTTAACCATGCATTATGTCATAATAATAATTATGATTTATGATTCAAGTCCATGATACAAGGGTTTGGGCTTCCTTTGATTGTTTGTCATGACCGCATTCACAGAAAGATGATATTCCGCAACGCAGGCAATTATGGTCCTTCCTTGGCGCCTTTGAGGAAACCTACGGTTGTTTGCCAGCTGTGCGTCCATGACGTGATGGGGGGGGATCCCGAACACCGGGACATGGCGGGGTGGTACGAGATCGAGACGCTGCAACGGTCATGATTACGCATCAGATAACTAACTCATAGCGCAATCCAGTAAGACTTACTTGGAACAATTATTTTCATCAAAAAAAGTAATGATTGTAACAATGAAAATTAATAACCATGATATTATAGTATTAAACAAGAATTACGTTCTTAAAATATAGAGAATTTAATATAAATAAAATTTTAATAAGTATATAATGAAAATGCCATGATATTATTGTTATTCCCCATATATATGCAGCGCGCGTGCGCGCGCGCACATATATATATATATATATATATATATATATATATATATATATATATATATATATATAAGTTTAGAATTCGATCATCTTTTCATTCTTAAATCCATACGGATCTTAAAGCTATCTTCATTTTTTTTTACTTTTTCATTTTTGAGATTCATGAACTATGTAGATCTAATAATAGAGAAGATGATTAGATTTATACTTGATTACATTTGAATGTAGCCATGTATACCTGTATGTGTGTGTATATATATATATATATATATATATATATATATATATATATATATATATATATATATATATTATTTTATATTCTTTGTCTAGTTTATGTTCAATAATTTGAATTTATTATGTTTGAATAATTAGCTTCACTTTGAAAGAGTTAATATATATATATGTGAGCTCAGTATATGTGTTTATATGTATGTATATATGTTTAATTACATGAACGCATGGAGGCATATTTGTTTGTAGAATATAAATATTATGTGAGTTCTCACATGATAGCAACTATGAGGTAAGTTCTAAGGAAATGATATCATGCTTATTACTAATATTTCAAGCTATTAGATATGATCTAATATCTCTAAGCTAATTGTAAACACAAATCTTTTAATTTTAAATTTTCTATACTACGTATCGAGTGATCAAAGGTGCTTAATTTAAATAACATAAAATATGAAAGCTATTTGACTACTTCATCATAGAGAGTTTTAAGTCATAATATTTTTGATGATAAGCAATTGAGAAATAGAAGATTATATCCACCATCTTAAATTATCGATATCGTAGTCTTTTTCATCGAGTAACCTATCATATGTTATTATATCAATGCCAAACAATAGCTCTACTCAAATTTGTGCAAATTCAATGTCTTTTATTTATGTCTTAAGTGCATAGAAAATGAGTGATAGCAACATAGCTAATAAGGTATAGTATATGATATGCTACATTATTTATAAATTCAAAATCGTGAACTTTATAGATTGTATATATCAAATTTTAGCTGATTTAGATAGTTATGAATTATAGATCAGTGAAAGTTTGTATTATATTGTTAAAATGGTTTCTTTCTTTTTTATTGACTCAATAAATGTATGATTTTCTTTTGAGTATTTTACGCATCATGGAGCATGCAAGAGTGACTCATGATGTCAATTTTTATTTTGAAAGGTTTAACATCAATTTTTACAAGCAAGCATTTGAAACCAAGTGCACTCAACTTTATTCTAGTGCATCTTTCTCACCCTTGCTCAACCTCTATGTGTATCAAATGAGAAAGAAATATGCTGAATAAATTATATCTATCAAATTTATTAACCGAAGTATTTATACATTTTAAGAAAGTATTATCTTAAAAAGGTTAGAGAATACAGGTCATGAGTTGGATAGGGGATATGGGTGGTGTCTACAATCGATGCTGCTGTCCCCATTTCTCATTGATGATATTTCAATCCTACTACCGTGAAAAGATCTAAAAAGAAAATTAAATTACAATAAGTACTAAAACGGGTGTGAATAATGTTTGCATGATTTTAATGAACTAGATATCAACCCAGACCCTCCCTTCCGAAGAAATAAATCCTACTTCTCCCCTAATATTTCCTTCTTTCTTGAATGCAACAAAGCGTTTTTCCAACAAGGAAGGTGCCTAATTAATTACCGAAAAAGAAAACCAAGGAAGGTGCTAATAATATGTCTCTAAATTTGGACGCCGGAGATATTATGGAATCGGTAATCAATGATGAATATCAATCTTTACATTATCTATCATCTAATAAGAGAGACTACATCAGTGGGATGGAGATTGTCCATAGCAGGAGAAAACGAATACTCACAAGGACGAGCACCAGGAACAAGACCACGAGGATATAGATAATGACAATAACTATAAAGAGACGCAGCTGTTGCGATGAGAGAGCCTCCCCACACCAGAAGCATGATTAATAAGAGAAGAGCCTTCAGAGCCATGTCGTTCGCAGGTACTTCGCGGAGCCAGCAAGCCTACTTGTACATATAAGCCGACGGAAGGCGAGTAAATTGGATGATAGTTGACCACAGCGATAATCTTCATCTTCTTCATCGTTTTTTTTTTTTTCTATTTTCTATTTTTTTTATTTATGTGGCGTGGGTATGATCTAACTTCTACTCATCCTCTACCTGACTGGGAAATCAATGGTATGAAAAAGTCTTTCCCGCCGAGCAGTCCATTTCCTCTGCGCTGGTCTGGATGAGGATGCCTAGCCTCCTAATGGAGTTCTGGAAGGAAAAAATCCTCAGGTCCATCTCGGAGCAAGCTGGGTCCTTTTGCTGTGCTGTTGCTGCGACGACGTCAAGGACCAGGGGAGGGTATGCTAGGGTGGCGGTCCGTGTTAACCTGTGCCGCCCCCTCCGTCCAGGGACTAGGGTTCAGGGGTTGCGAGGACCTTTCTGGCAGCCATTCATCTACGAATCCTTGGAAGGCTTCTGTCCGAAATGTGGGTCTTTGCATTTGGAGGGTCCCTGTGTGCCTGAGGCCATGACTGAATCGGAGGTCTCTGATAGCAGCTTCGTCTTCGAGCCGTGGTTGGCTGCAGTCCGTCAATGGAGGCGTGTTGAGGATCCCCTGCTTCAGTCAAAGCCAACTGCCTCTGGTCCCAGCTCTGCTCCTCTGCCTGGTTCATCGGAGTCGAGTCTGAAGGATGGCTGGAAGACCCCGTCGAAGGTGGGACGAAGACGGCCGCCTGGGTCAGTGAACATTTCTTCAGTAAGCTGTGAGCCGGGAGGGAAGAAGGTAAGCCCTGTTTCAGCTTCTGAGGTAGTGCCGATTCCCCTGGTGGCTGATGTTTCAAATGTCATAGTTAATAGGAAGCAGATGCTGGCAAAGGGAGGGAAGAAGGATTCTCAGTCAAGAAATATTATAAATATCAAGAGATTCTAAATAAAAAATGTCTTAAATACCGGACTAACTAGATTTAATCTATTTTTTTCTTATACTTGACAAATTTATTAAACTGAGATGAAAGGTATTATTGACTTTGCAAGAAAAATATGTTAAAACAAAAATATTTTAAAATGTTGACTTGCTTCATTTAAACTATTGTTGTTTGAAAAATACACTTGCAATGGAGTGACATTATACTTGACCAATGTAGTAAGCTAAGAAGGTTGATCAAGATTTTTTTTTCAATCATATATAAAAATTCAATTAATTATCGACTTTGCAAGAAAAATGATTGGATTAATACTTTTTGTATAATGGTATTTATTTAGGGTTTGAAATAATTTTATTTTTGGATGTAAGAAAAGATAAATGATGCATAACTATAAAAGTTGAGTACGTTTTATCGAATATCTAACATATTTTCCGTTACATTTTTTTAAAGATTACTGCTTGCTTTATATATACTTGGATCTAGTAACAAAATCATAAGGGAATCCTTCAACATATGTATCAAATTATAAGAAAGAATATATCTTATCATTTCTAGCAAAGTTAGTAATTAAATAAATTATTTATGCAACATTACTATGCAACTAATCTTTTACCATCAGATACTAATTAATCAAACTGTATAAATTTTTTGTCAACATATATTATATTTTCTCAGATATGGGCGTTTTTCTTCCCATTCATTCCTATTCAGATCAGTAATAACCTTGACGCAAAGTCATGGCCTGACAGGCCATTTATCGCTTTCCGTTATACTTTGGGTTCCAGTGAAAGCAACACAAAAGTCATATTGGTAAAATACTTTGGGGCATTTTTTCATATGAAAGTACTTTGGGCCATTCACACAGAGAGAGTTTCTTTGGCTCTCTAAAACTAGTTTGGCAAGTCGATCGAACCACCTCTTGCATTGATGTGGGACAATACTGAAGTGCTTCTTGTTTTAGATAATAATTCTCGCTAAACACATTAACTCCCTTGGAACAAACTGCGTAGAGAAATACATGAAGCTAAGTGAACAGAAAATTCTTCATATATTTTGTAAGACAAGGGATCTCATACATTTTGCCAAGGCATGGCATTGCCCTGGAAGCTACCAATTTTCATGTGGATAAACATGACTGTTACACCCCCAGTCCAACAACCCATGGAGACATGGCAAACAGCCACGTATCATGTAGGTTTGAACTATAAAATATACCAAGCCTATCTTAAATCTCAGATATCGATCATATGTATAGACCATTAAAAGTAAATATGAGATGTAATGAAAACTAACTAAAGTTTCAATTCATGATATACTATACCAAACTAATGACCTTGACTCCAAATAATAAATATAGGATAGTACGATAAAATCATTCTATCAACTATCAGACAACGAAAATTGATAAATAATAAAGTTATAAACATCTCTGATGCTCCAACACATTATAAAGCCCAAGTCATGCTATTCCTCAACTTTTTTTTAAAGAAAATGCTAGCAAGTCAGTAAATAATGTTTAACTCTTGCTAGATTAAAATTATCATATATAAATATCTTATGTAAATAATGCAATAACACATACAACATAAATGTCTGATTCCAAGATATAATTGCATAAAAACATTTTTTCAAAGAATATGTCTGTGTGACTGTTGAGAACATATTTTTTAAATAAAAATATTTATAATTCACTTTCTCACAACCATTGTAACCATGATATGATTTACCATGTGATAGGATTGGCAAGTCGCATTCATGAATACAAAAGAAATATTTCGTATGATTTTGGTTAAAGGTCTTTGGATTAAAAGATATACCTGAGCTTTTAGTTAGGAATGGCCAAGACACATTATTTTTTCCTTATCATTTTAGATAGGATTTATAAGTCAGTTCGTGTGAGTCAGAAATAAAACTTTTACATTTTTATCAAAAGTGAGTTTTTGATTGACTTAGTTAAATTGATTGATAAGTCGGTTAAATGAACCAAACTCAATTATTATAGATCGTGCCTCATAAATTAGGACTAGTCAATAAAAATGTCATCCTTCCATTGTCGTTGTCATTGATGAGATAGGTTAGTTTGTCCTTCTTGCAGGTGTTACAGGAATGAAAATTCTATATTTGTTGGATTAAAATTTTTAACCAACTTAATTAAACTGACTCGACAAACTTCCATCAAATTATTTTAGACTTCCCTGTATACTAGGACTGGTCAAGACACATCATCTTTTCATTATCATTTTAGGTAGGACTTATAAGCCAATTTGTCTGAGTCAGGAATAAAACTTCCTTATTTTTGTTAGAAGCAAGTCTTCAATTGACTTAGTTAAATTGATTGATGAGCCCATTAAATGAACCAAACTAAATTATTGTAGAACGTGCCTCATAAACTATGACTAGTCAAAAATAAAAAATCATCCTTCCATTATTTTCGTTGATGAGATAGGTTAGTTTGTCCTTCTTGCAAGTGTCACAAAAATGAAAATTCTATATTTTTGTTGGATTAAAATTTTTAACCAACTTAATTAAACTGACTCGACAAACTTCCATCAAATTATTTTAGACTTCCCTGTATACTAGGACTGGTCAAGACACATCATCTTTTCATTATCATTTTAGGTAGGACTTATAAGCCAATTTGTCTGAGTCAGGAATAAAACTTCCTTATTTTGTTAGAAGCAAGTCTTCAATTGACTTAGTTAAATTGATTGGTGAGCCCATTAAATGAACCAAACTAAATTATTGTAGAACGTGCCTCATAAACTATGACTAGTCAAAAAAGAAAAATCATCCTTCCATTATTTTCGTTGATGAGATAGGTTAGTTTGTCCTTCTTGCAAGTGTCACAAAAATGAAAATTCTATATTTTTGTTGGATTAAAATTTTTAACCAACTTAAATAAACTGACTCGACAAACTTCAATCAAATTATTTTAGACTTCCCTGTATACTAGGACTGGTCAAGACACATCATCTTTTTATTATCATTTTAGGTAGGACTTATAACCAATTTGTCTGAGTCAGGAATAAAACTTCCTTATTTTTGTTAGAAGCAAGTCTTCAATTGACTTAGTTAAATTGATTGATGAACTCATTAAATGAACCAAACTAAATTACTGTAGAACGTGCCTCATGAACTATGACTAGTAAAAAAAAAAAAAATCATCCTTCCATTATTGCCATTGATGAGATAGGTTAGTTTGTCCTTTTTGCGACTGTCACAAAATAAAAATTCTACATTTTTGTTGAATTAAAATTTTTAACTGACTTAATTAAACTAACTCAACACACTTCACATCAAATTATTTTAGACTACCTGCTGCAAACTAGGACTAGCTAGTCAAGACACATACCATCCATTATCATTGATAAGATAGGTTGGTTTGTTCTTGTTGCTAGAGTCAGGAATGAAAATTCTATATTTTTGTGGAAATTGAGTTTTCAACTGACGTGGTTAAATTGACCGGACAAACTCAATAAAAGATTGACTCTAAGTCAGCTAACTATACTTTTTTTTTAATTTTAATTTAAGCCAATCAAATGAACAAAGCTCACTTGTGTTAGGCTGTGCCTTCTAAGTCAGCCTCACATCAAAAATGAACAAAATGTTTTTTTATTGTGCCAGGTCGCTGAAGTCAGTATAAAGCAAGAAGCGGAAGAAAAAGTGATAACCCTTTGCAGCAGAAGTCATCCGTCCATTCCCACTTCTCTTTCATCGTTGACGAGATGGGCCAGCCTTTCCATGGACTGTCAATAGGCCAGGTCGACCGGCTAAACGCGTTTATAATTTACTTTTTCTTTAGGCAGCGTTTGGTTTGCCGTGTTGCAATACTATCAGTATTTTTTTAATATTATATTAATAATTAAATTATTAAAAGTATAAAATTATTGCATTTGTTTTGTCTTAATAATATGAGCTCGGATTCCTTAAAGATATAATATTATTGCGTTCGCATCTGGGTATCATATTCTTTTCTTTTTTATTTTAATATAAAAGTTTTAGTACGTAACAAACAAGAATTTTTTATAAAACCATTTTAAAATATTATATGTTTAAATATTATCAATAATAATTATATAATATATAATAATATTATATATCAATATCTAATAAATTAAATTAAATATTTATATGTAAGCTCAGAGTATAATTTGACATTAATTTTAAGTTACTGAATTTTGGTCACCACATATATTTTTTTGAAGTTAGAAAAATCAGATAATTCTTATTTATGATATTCTTATATTATTAAAAATTAGATATTATTTATTTATATTATTATATTAGATTACGAAATATGATAATCTTTGATTATCGAGATGAATTATTATTAACTAAATAATTGTTTAACATAAAATCTTAAAGGAAGATAATATCATTTCCATGTTGCCTTTATTTTCTAGTTACAGACTCCACCGGGTTGAAGAAATCAAGATGAAACAAGGCAAGATATATATATATATATATATATATAGATAACGTAGCACCACCGTTCTTGGAATGGTTCCAAGAAAAGAACTCTTGGGTAGTGTTTGAATGTCAACAAATTATTACAGAAATAAGAATATGAATTTTCTAGGAATAGCTTATTCCCTTTGTTATTTCAGATTTCAGTTTGGTTTGAAATTTGGTATTCCATCTTATTCCAATGTAATTAATGTAGTCCTTAAAATATGGTAAGTGGGAATAGAGCTATTCCATGAGGAAACATAAAATATGAATTCTAGCATACGGACGTTTGATCCGAATACCGATTCCTGAAGCCCCACCACCTTTTTTTCGTATGTTTGGGGGAATAGCATGAAATAAGACCCTATTCCAGTCAAGAATAGGGCATCCAAACACTAAATAACCATTTTATAGATAGCGATATGCTTTATATATATATATATATATATATATATATATATATATATATATATATATATATATATATGGGGCTATATTCAAATGTAACCAAGTTTAGTATTAGATCATCTTCTCTACATTGAATCCATATAGATTTCAGTGCACTTGTTCTATCTTTGGAATTCATGAATTATATAAATTCAAAAATGAAATAGAAAAATAGATTTAAGCCTGATATATAAAATATAATCAAATATACCCCTCTATATATATATATATATAGATACATATATATATATATATATATATATATATATATATATACATATACATATATATATATATATACATATACATATATACATATACATATATACATATATATATATATATATATACATATATACATATATATATATATACTATTATAATTATTATGCCTCAAACTCGAAATAGATTTAGAATATAACTGATATGGCTAATGTAGCCCCAAGGGTAGTTTCGGTAAAATCAAAGCATGGGTGCGCCCCGGCGCCTCCAAGCCCGCCGAGTCGGCCCCGACCCTTCCTGGTCGGCCCCGACCCTTCCTGGTCGGCCCCTCTCGGCTCGGCACTTCTAAGCCCATCGAGTCGGCCCCGACCCTTTCCGTTCGGCCCCTCTCGGCCCCGGCGCCTCCAAGCCCGCCGAGTCGGCCCCGATCCTTCCTGGTCGGCCCCTCTCGGCCCCGGCGCCTCCAAGCCCGCCGAGTCGGCCCTGACCCTTCCTGGTCGGCCCCAGCACCTCCAAGCCCGCCGAGTTGGCCTCGACCCTTCCTGGTCGGCCCCTCTCGGCCCCGGCACCTTCAAGCCCGCCGAGTCGGTCCCGACCCTTCCTGGTCGGCCCCTCATGGCCCCGGTGCCTCCAAGCCCGCCGAGTCGGCCCCGACCCTTTTCGGTCGGCCCCTCTCAGCCCCGGTGCCTCCAAGCCCGCCGAGTCGGCCCCGACCCTTCCTGGTCGGCCCCTCTCGGCCCCGGCACCTCCAAGCCCGCCGAGTCGGCCCCGACCCTTCCTGGTCGGCCCCTCTCGGCCCCGGGGCCTCCAAGTCCGCCGAGTCGGCCCGACCCTTCCCGGTCGGCCCCTCTCGGCCCCGCGCCTCCAATCCCACTGAGTCGGCCCCGACCTTTCCTGGTCGGCCCCTCTCGGCTCCGGCACCTCCAAGCCCGCCGAGTCGGCCCCGACCCTTCCTGGTCGGCCCCTCTCGGTCCCGACACCTCCAATATCGCCGAGTCGTCCCCGCCCCGGCACGTCCTAGTCGGCAAGGCCGGCCCCGGCCACCTTTAACCGACCCAGATAAGCTTCGACTCCCCCGGGGGAGTCGAGACTCTCGGTTTCCTCCAAATCTGCCCCAACACGGCCCTGGTAGCTCGGGACGCTACCTCTCTGACCCGCGCCGCCTGACAATGCCAGATCCAACTACCCACAGGCCATGCTGCTGATGGGACTGGACCCAACTACCCAACAGCCCCGCTGGCTGATGGGACTTAGCCCACCAACCGCCGCTTTTTCCTTTCCGATGAGACAGGACCCACCAACCAGCGCAGATTCATGCAACTCCCAAGAACTCTGTGGACACTCCCTTCTCACGGAATCTCACGTGACCATGCCAGGGTCAACCCCTATGAAAAGGTGAATCCACTCAGTAAATAGGTATGCGCGATAATCCCCGAAAAATCGCTATCTTGAAACCCAGAGAGAAATCCCTTCTTCTCTGGAGCAACCTTTCACCTAAAAGGGGCTCATCCGAGCTCCTCTTCGATTGTGACCTCAATTGCTAACTTGGGCGTCGGAGGGTCCCACCGGAGAATCCTCTCCGGTCCTGGGACTTCCTTGCAGGTAACCTAGTGAAGCGGAGCCTGGAGAATCCATCCGTTCCTGACGTGCAGGATCAGTGATTGGGCATCATCAAATTGGCGCGTCAGGTAGGGGGCGCGTGGGTGTAAAACGCAGCAAATATCCTAGGGCTTCCTTGTGCTACATCTGGCCAAACCTTACCCCCCCCCTCTCTTGTCTCTTTGGAATCATGATGGTGACACGAGCTCAGGATGCTTCCATCAGCTGTCCAGCGGGGCTTCCCCCGCCAGTTAGGCAACAAGAGGCCAACCCCCCTGTTGCCGATCCTCCGGTCACCTGCCCTCCACCAAATGCAGCTGCCCAAACGGCGAAGTAGTTGGCGACCCTTTCCCAACAACTCCAAACGCTCACTGCTATGGTCTACGGGCTCCAACAGCAGCAGTCCGTGGCCACCCAGTACCAAACAGCTCCCCCCGCCAGTCAGCAATCGGCGAGGGGAGGTTCTCCAAGGCGAGATGCCGGTCGGCGGGAGGCCGGCCGGCGGGAAGCCGGTCAATGGGAGGCCAGTCATCGCTCGGCTTCCCCGAGGAAATCCCGCCGCGAGCCCTCCAAGCGGCCGCGCTCTCCTGATCATGGTCCTAGCAAAATCCCTTCGGGGCCGCATCATCAAGAGGAGCCAAGGCGGAAGCCCCGAATTCCATCTCCCTCTCTGTCTTCTTCATCTTCTTCTTCCTCCTCCGAGCCATCTCGGAGGGCCCCAATAATCAATCGACAGGCGGAGGAACGATTGGAGAAGTACAACCGGTGGCTGGACGAGCTCGCCAGAAAAATCAACCATCAGCTGGAGGAGGAGTTCGACACCCGTCCTCCTTACACCCGCCGGATATTAGAGGAGCCTGTCCCCTCTAGGTTTCAGTTCCCCTAGGTGGACCCGTATAATGGTACGGCAGATCCTCTCGACCATCTCAAGAGTTATAAAGCAATGATGCAGGTTCAAGGTGCTTCAGACGCCCTTCTCTGCAAGGCCTTTCCGCTACTCTGTGGAAGGCCGCTCGCACGTGGCACTCGCGCTTGCCCCCTCACAGCATCGACTCCTTCCGAGGGCTGGAGAAGGCTTTCTGGCACATTTCGATGCCTACCGACAAATTCTAAGGGTGGCGGATAGCCTCTTCTCCGTACGCCAGAAGGAGGGAGAGTCGCTGTGGGACTTCGTGTCCCGGTTCAAAGCTGCCGCCCTCGAGGTCTACCATCTCGATGATGCGGTAGCGACGCTGGCGTTGAAGAGAGGACTCCTCCCATCCCGCTTCACCTTTTCTTTAGATAAGAAGCCCTCGGCTCTTATTCCGACCTCCTCCTCCGGGATCAAAAGTATATCCATGCGGATGAAGCCGACTTCACCTACTGAGAATCTTCAAGGAGCTCCAGCCACAAGCCTGCTCGCCCTAAACCAAGCGGACCTCCTCGACACCGGCAAACCGACCCGACAACAGGCGTAGAAGCCCTATCCCCGATAAGAGCAAGCTCACACCCCTCCTTGCCCCTCGATCTCACATTCTGATAGAGATCGAGGGTGAGCCTTACCTCCAGCGCCCTCCTCCCATGAAGAAAGGTCCTCCCCGCGAAAAAAGCCGCTACTGCAGATTCCACCGGGACTATGGCCATGACACTGACAGCTGCTACAGCTTGAAGCGGGCCATTGAGGAGCTCATTCAGCGGGACTACCTCGGCAAATATGTGCAGAAGGCGCAGCAACCGCTGCCAACACTCATGGGGCCTCCGCCTATTTAGGCCCCGGTTGACAATGCCCCCACGGAGCGGGCGGTCGGAATGGTGTCCTAGGGATCAACCTCCGCATCTAAGCGGCCAAGGGCGGAGGAGGCACCAAGTAATGTAATCCATGGGGGAAGATCTGCTGTCATAAATAATGTAAACAATGAAGGCGTCGTCGTCTCTATGACGATCGCCAAGCACCCTGTATAGAGGATATTAGTTGATAGTGGCAGCTCAGCTGACATCCTTACCTACGACGCTTTTGTTCGGATGGGATTATCTTTGGACTCCCTTCAGCCTGTGGCGACCCCTTTGGTCGTTTTTACTGGGGACTCCGTGAGGGTTGAAGGCAAAATACCTTTGCCCGTGACAGCCAGAACGCCACCATGCCAAAGCATAGTAATAATGAAATTCCTAGTTGTAAGGGTTCCCTTGGTGTATAACGCCATTCTGGGGCATCCAGGTTTGAACCTTTTGGACACAGTTATTTCCACCCGGCGTCTGTTAGTGCAATTCCCCACAGGCGGAGGAGTCGGGGAAATGCGCGGTAAGGTCAGCCCAGTCCTGCCCTATTATTATGCGGCATCAAGTCCTCTGGAAGCTGAACCAACCTTTGAAGCATCCGACCCTAGAGACTCTAACAAGGGAGGAGAGCCAGCTGAACATCTTTTGACCTTCCCTCTTGGAGATGACACGACAAGAACCGTCCGTGTCGGTGGACTCCTCCCTCCAAAGGACCGAGAGCATCTCTTAGCCTTTTTGCAGGCTAATTCAGATGTCTTTGCCTGGTCAGCATCTGATATGCCCGACATCCCTCTGGAAGTGATCACCCACAAGCTCAATATTGACCCGTGACACCGTCCAATTCGCCAGAAGAAGAGAAGCTTTACTCCCGATCGACAAAAGGCTATTGACGAGGAAGTCAACAAGCTACTCAGTGCCGGCCACATCCGGAGGCTCACTACCCCAGTTGGTTGGCCAATGTGGTCATGGTGTGTAAGGCAAATGGGAGCTAGAGGATTTGTATAGACTTTACCGACCTCAACAAGGCGTGCCCAAAAGACAGCTTTCCCCTACCAAGGATTGATCAGCTGATGGATTCCACCTCCGGGCATGAACTCCTCAGCTTCATGGATGCCTTCTCAGGATACAATCAGATAAGGATGGACTCCAGCGCGAAGAGCACACCTCCTTCGTGACGGAAAAAGGCATTTATTGCTATAAAGTGATGCCTTTTGGCCTCAAGAACGTGGGGGCAACTTACCAAAGGTTGATGAACAGAGTGTTCCAGGACCAGCTAGGCCGAAACATGAAAGTCTATGTAGACGACATGCTGACAAAGAGCACCCGCACTCTGATCATGTCTCTGATTTAGAGGAGACCTTCAACAACCTCCGTCGCTTCCAAGTTAAGCTGAACCCAAAGAAATGTGCTTTTGGGGTCACGGCAGGCAAGTTTCTGGGCTTTATGGTGACCCAGCGGGGAATTGAGGTGAACCCAAAGAAGATCAGCACCATACTTAACATAAGGCCACCGTCCAGCAAGAAGGAAGTGCAGCGATTAACTGGGAGGATAGCAGCTCTAAGTCGTTTCCTCTCTAAATCAGCCGAGAGATGCTTGCCCTTCTTCAAGGCCTTGCGGAAGATGAATAGCTTCGAGTGGACTGATGATTGCCAGAGGGCCTTCGACGGGTTGAAGGTGTTTCTGTCCTCCCCTCCGCTCCTATCCAAGCCAAGAGACGGAGAAAGTCTCTTTCTCTACTTAGCTGCTTCTACGGAAGCCATTAGTTCAGTTTTGGTGCGTCTCGACACTGATGGAATCCAAAGGCCTGTCTACTATGTGAGTAAGGTCCTCCATGATGCATAAGTCAGATACTCCAAGGCGGAAAAGGTCATCTTCGCCCTGATAGTCTCGCTCAGCGTCTCCGCCCGTATTTTCAAGCCCATCCTATTGTGGTGCTCATGGATCAACCCCTGCGAGCCATCCTGGCTCGTCCGGATACCTCAGGCCGACTCGCCAAGTGGGCCATCAAGCTGGGAGAATTCGACCTCTCTTTCCAGGCTCGACCAGCTCTGAAGTCTCAAGTTCTGGCCAACTTCCTAGTTGAATGCACCTGGGCAGAGGAGATGGCTGAAGAGGTTGCCAAGGAGTAGTGCGAGCCAGAGCCAGGCGAAGATGGGAAAACTTGGATCATTCATGTGGATGGTGCATCGAACTCTCAGGGAAGTGGCGTTGGCCTCATTCTTGCCGGACCAGGCGGAGAGAGAACAGAATGCGCCCTGCGGTTTCTATTCGAAGACACCAACAATCAAGCTGAGTACGAGGCCCTGCTGGCCGGGTTAAGGCTAGCCCTAGAGTTCGGAATAAAGCGCCTCGTAGCTTTCACGGACTCACAACTCGTCTTGGACAAATAAATGGGGAATACGAGGCGCGTGACCCCGCTATGACTTATTACTTGGGCAAGGTTCGGCTCCTGACCTCCTCACTGGCTTACTTCAATATCAGTTACATTCCACGAAGTGAAAACACCAAGGCATACATCCTCTCTCGTCTGGCCACCTCTGCCGCAGTATGGCAAGGGATGCTTACATTGAATATTTGGAAAGACCCAGTATAGAGGGTAGCGAGGAAATCCTTCCGCTTACCCAAGAGCCCACATGGATGGATGTCTACGTTCATTATCTCACTAACGGCACACTCCCTGATGATCGCAATGAAGCCAGGTTGCTCAAATGGAAAGCCTCCAAATTCATCCTTCTCGATGGGCATCTATACAGAAGATCATTCTCCTATCCCATGCTCAAGTGCGTGGGACCCGCCGATGCCGACTACATCCTCAGAGAAATCCACGAGGGCATCTATGGAAACCATATGGAGGGCAGATCCTTAGCCCAAAAGGCCCTCCGTCAGGGATATTTTTGGCTCACTATGAGGGAAGATACGACTAAATTAGTTCAGAAATGCGATGGTTGCCAGCGCCATGCACACATCCAGCATCAACCATCTACCCGATGAACCCGCTCTCGGCGCCATGGCCCTTCGCTCAGTGGGGAATGGACATTCTTGGGCCATTCCCCCCAGCTTATGGGCAATTGAAGTTCTTGCTAGTTGCCATTGATTACTTCACCAAATGGGTCGAGGTCGAAGCGTTAGCCAAGATCACTGAAGGCAAAGTCAAAACTTTGTTTTGGAAGTCAATCATATGCCGCTTTGGTCTACCTCACACCCTTGTCACGGACAACGGCCACCAATTCAACAATGAAGCATTCAAAGCCTTCTGTGATGAGCTAGGCATTCATCACCGATTCACTTCCGTTGGCCACCCCCAAACCAATGGGGAGGCGGAGGTTATGAACTGCACCATCCTTAGAGGACTTAGAACCAGGTTGGACGGGTCCAAAGGTCATTGGGTGGAGGAGCTCCCCAGCGTGATATGGGTCTATCACACGACCCCCAGAGCCCCGATGGGTGAGACTCCTTTCAGTCTCGCCTTCAGATCCGAGGCCGTCATTCCTACCGAGATTGGACTACCCAGTCCACGTGTGGAGTCCTTCAGTGAAGAAAATAACTTCGCCCTGATTCGGGCTAATTTGGACTTCATCGACGAGGCGCGTGATCGGGCAAGACTGCGCATGGCGACTTTCCATCAGCGAGCAGCCAGGTACTACAATGCTCGAGTTTGCCCTAAGGTTTTTCGCCGCGGAGATTTGGTTTTGAGAAAAGCTGATGTTTCAAAGCCTAATGAGGGGGGCAAACTATCCCCCAACTGGGAGGGCCCCTATCGCATCACCGAGGCACTCCACCGGGGAGCGTACAAATTAAAGCAGCTTGATGGACAACCCGTTCCACGCACCTGGAATGCGGATAACCTCCGTCAATATTATCAATAATGTATTCCCCTAGGGTGTGAGAAATAAAGGAGGTCCCTTCTGACGTTACGGACTACTCTTCAAGGATCAATCTCTCAAAAGGAGCTCGCCGCATCGCGGCTAACGGGACACCAATCGGCCTCGGCACGGTGGTGCCCCCGAGTCGTTAAGACTCTAGCAGCTCCGTACCCGGTTGAGTCACCCTTCAGGTGGCACACAAACCCCTGAAGCGGTTCAAAATGAGCTCGCATCGCGGCTAACGGGACACCGCTCGGCCCTAGCACGGCGGTGCCCCTAAGTCGGTTAAGACCCTAGCAGCTCCGTACCCAGTCGAGTCACCCTTCAAGCAGCATACAAACCCCTGAAGCGGTTCAAAAGGAGCTCGTCGGCATCACGGCTAACGGGACACCACTCGGCCCCGCACGGCGGTGCCCTCGAGTCGGTTAAGACCCTAGCAGCTCCATACCCGGTCGAGTCACCCAGCACACAAACCCCTGAAGCGGTTCAAAAGGAGCTCGCCAGTATTACGACTAACGGGAAACCACTCGGCCCCGGTACGGGTGCCCCTGAGTCGGTTAAGACCCTAGCAGCTCCATACCCGGTTGAGTCGCCCTTCAGGCAGCACACAAACCCCTGAAGCGGTTCAAAAGGAGCTCGCCGGCATTGCGGCTAACGGGACACCACTCGGCCCCGGCACGACGGTGCCCCTGAGTCGGTTAAGACCCTAGCAGCTCCATACCCGGTCGAGTTGCCCTTCAGGCGGCACATAAACCCCTGAAGCGGTTCAAAAGGAGCTCGCTGGCATCGCGGCTAACAGGACACCACTCGGCCCTGGCACGGCGGTGCCCCCGAGTCAGTTAAGACCCTAGCAGCTTCGTACCAGGTCGAGTCGCCCTTTAGGAGGCACACAAACCCCTGAAGCGGTTCAAAAGGAGCTCACCGGCATCGCGGCTAACGGGACACTACTCGGTCCCGGCACAGCGGTGCCTTCGAGTCGGTTAAGACCTAGCATCTCCGTACCCAGTCGAGTTGCCCTTCAGGTGGCACACAAACCCCTGAAGCTGTTCAAAAGGAGCTCGCTGGCATCGCGGCTAACAAGACACCACTCGGCCCCGGCATGGCGATACCCCCGAGTCGGTCAAGACCCTAGCAGCTTCGTACCCGGTCGAGCTACCCCTCAAGCAGCACGCAAACCACTCATGATGGCAGAATCAACCTCAACCATCTCTGGTCAATCCAGACGCCTCCAAAGTTAGGCTTGGCATCAAGCCGCCCGGAAATCTTTCCAGGCCTTTAGGGATTCATGCGTAAGCGAGCCTTCTTGTGAACAGCCTGCGACAGCACGAAACAACTCAAGTGACTGTTCATATGGCCAGCCTACATCCTAGAGACGCATTCGAATATTGGCCAAGTTCGGAGTCGTGGAGCACTTTAAAAGAAGAAGGAAGACGAGATGGATCGAAACACAAAGAAGTTTGAGGAAAAAGTCTTTTTTTTTCATTGACTATTGAAGAAGGATACAAAATTGGGCCTGAGGCCGATTACATACAATAAAGTAAAGAAAAAAATAGCCTAAGGCTCGCCGGGGCCAGGCTTCCCTTCGTCCTTTTTCTCCGCAGGCTCCTCATCAGAATCCCCAGGCTGGATATCTTCGAGTTCAGCAATGTCAATCTTGAGGGCCGCAGATACTCTGACTTTGCACATTTCGAAGCCCTGAACATAGGCATCGAGGCTGGCCTCGATGACTTCTTGCTTGAACTCCGGCGAGGCCTTGTAGTTGGGGACGTCCTGCCCCACCTCGGCTTCGGCCCGCTGCACCCTGGCCTCAGCCTCCTATGCCTTGCTCTCGGACTGCGGCACGGGCGCTGGCCTCGTCAGCACAGGCCACCACCCAGGCCTTCTCCAAGCCTGCCTCCATCGCCGCCTTCTCCGCAGCGGCCACTCTCTCTGCAGCCTCCGCCACCGCCTTCTCTGCGGCGGCCGCTCTCTCCACTGCGATCCGAGTTTCCTCCTCAGCGTTGGAGCCGCTGAGTCAACTCTTCATTCTGCGCCGTAGCGGCCCTCGATCTCTCTGAGGTTAGCTCCATCTTGGCCTCGGCCGGAGGCCCGGCCGCTTTCGACTTCGACCCAGCTCTCCATCTCCCTCAGGCGACTGGCCCAATTCTCCTCGCAGGCCAATGTTTCCTGGTGCAGGCGAGCAAGGTTTTAGCCTGCGCCATGCTCTCCTTCCTATACTTGTCGGCCCGTGCCAGAGCCTTGGAGATTGTGGTAGAAGACTGGGCCAGCACCTTGCGAAGGCCCACCGCTCCAGTGACCAACTGTAGCAGAGGAAACATGTCAACTACGAGAAGAAGAAGAAATATGGGAAAATTACAAGTGCTCAAAATTTACCTGGACAACAGAAACCATTACCATGTCCAGAAGCGTGAAGTGACTCATTCCCCGCGTCTCCTCTTCGAGCTCGGCGGTCCGGACCCTTGACAGGAGGCGGAAGGCCTGCGCACCATCCGCCATTAAACTGATCAGGGGAACCAGCCTCGTCTGCCCCACCTATGGGCCTTCGGCTTGGGGACGGGCCAGGCGTCTGGCCGGTTGGCGGGATGAGCCCCCAACTCCCCCCTTTGCTCCTCGGTCGCCTCCGCCTCGTTCCGGGCCTCCCTGGCGACCTGCTCCCCCTCACTGGTGGTTGGGGGAGCACTTTCTCTCTCTGGCTCGATAGCGGCCAGAGGGCCAATAGCAATAGTGACCCGCCCCGCCTCGGGCACATCGGCGCAGCGGGAGCCTCCTCCTCTCCATCCAAAACCACCACCATTTCCTCGGTGGTGGCCGGGATCTCCCTTCTTCGATCTCGGCCCTCGTAGACTTCTGGGCCACCCTTACAACCAGTTTCTTCTTGGTCGGCTTCCCTGCGGGTGTCAAGGCTGTGGGGGCTGCGGCCGGCCTCGCCGGCTCCCTTCCTCGGGGTTTCTTCGCTGCCTAGACGACTCTCCAGTCGCCTACCTCTTCTACCTCAAAACGGCCTCAAAGTCACTGGCAGAAACCCTCATTGCTGCACAAAAGAGTAACGAGCATCAGTAGCGGCATGCAATAAATCGAAGGACGGACAGAAAGATTCAGGCACCAAGCTCACTGGTCGACGGGGCTAACTCGGCTTCTACCAGGTTCTCCTCGGACAGGAGTTCCTTGTAATTCGAGATTTGACAGTTGGACAGTTGGGTGAATAGCTCCCTATCCCTATCCCCTACGGAGGAATCTTCGTTGGAGCTGGTCTCGGGCTCCCTCCAGTCAGCCCTAACCCCCTCAACGTGGGCAAAGAGAAATCTAGGTTTCCACCCCCTAATTTTAGATGGGAGACCCAATGAGAAGGCTCTACCCGGCCTGGCAGTAAACGCCCACCAGGCACCCTCACCTTGGCAGCGGAGCTTATAGAAAGCTCGGAACATGGACAGCCCTGGGCGGGCCCCCTCGAAGTGGCAGAGGATTACAAAGGCGCAAATGATCCGAATCGAGTTCGGAGTCAACTGCGCCGGCACTAACCTATATCTATCTAAAAGATTAAGGAAAAAAGGATGAAAGGAAGGCGCAGCCCACACCGGAAGAACTCCTCGTACAGAGTGACCTAGCCTGGATGATTGGAGGTCACCCTGTCCTCGAGCCCCGGCACGGACAGGTCAATAAAGTCAGGGACATAGTATTTATCTCTAAGGGCCTCTATATCCTTAGAGGTCATGGTGGAAGCCACCCCAACTGGCCCCACTGGATCGGAACTCACCGCCGGAGGAAGCACCGGACGACGAGATGATAGGGGAACTGCCCTAATAGGAGGACCGGAGGTGATCGGGGGTCCTGCTGCCCCCGATTCACCACGGATGACTACACCGCCCACCGACGGAGGCATTCGACTTCTAGCTACAGGGGCCTGGTCCTCACTGCTAGACTGGGAAGACTCTTCTACGGGTCTCTTGCTCTCCCTAAAAGCACGGCGGTCCATAGGCAAAAAAAAGGGATGAAACTAACCTAGGAGTTGGAAAGACGCAGGTTGCAGGAGAACTCAAAGAAGAAGAAAGTAGAAGAAGAAAGCAATGGCAGCATAAAGGCTTCTACAGGTCATTGGGAGGGTTTTATAGCCCTCCGTCTCCACCAAACGTCACCCCAGATCCTGCCATCTGGCACGCGCCCATTGCGTCGTAGACTGCCGGCCAAAAAATTTCGCCTGTGCCCGAGGCATGCCGCCTCGATCCGTTCCAGAAGACGCGATCCCCGGCCAATCGCGGGCCATAGAAAATGGAGCGGTAATGATGCCTTCGCCTTTTTTCCCCATCACCCAATGGGCTCCTTCTCCGGAGCATCAGGCGCCAACGTCATCACCTCCTAACGCATGATTACGGGAGATCTTCGAAGCGACACTGCCTCGAAACCAAGCGCCAGCACTTCAGCCCATTTAAAGCGCACTAAAGGAGACAATCATTCTCTTTGAATTTTCGTGTCCCTTTCACCGAAAGGATTGCAGACGCGTAGCCCTTAGCGCTCAAGGGTGGGGGGGCATCTGATGTGGCTAATGTAGCCCCAAGGGTAGTTTCGGCAAAATCAAAGCATGGGTGTGCCCCGGCGCCTCCAAGCCCGTCGAGTCGGCCCCGACCCTTCCTGGTCGGCCCCTCTCGACTCCGGCACCTCCAAGCCCGCCGAGTCAGCCCCGACCCTTCCCGGTTGGCCCCTCTTAGCCCCGGCGCCTCCAAGCCCGTCGAGTCGGCCCTGACCCTTCTGGGTCGGCCCCTCTCGGCCACAGTACCTCCAAGCCCGCCGAGTCGGCCCCGACCCTTCCTGGTTGGCCCCGGCACCTTCAAGCCCACCGAGTTGGCCCCGACCCTTCCTGGTCGGCCTCGGCACCTCCGAGCCCACCGAGTCGGCCCCGACCCTTCCTGGTCGGCCCTTCTCAGCCCGGCGTCTCCAAGCCCGCCGAGTCAGCCCCGACCCTTCCCAGTCGGCCCCTCTCGGCCCCGGTGCCTCCAAGCCCATCGAGTCGGCCCCGACCCTTCCTGGTTGGCCCCTCTTGGTCCCGGTGCCTCCAAGCCTGCCGAGTCGGCCCCGACCCTTCCTGGTCGGCCCCGACGCCTCCAAGCCTGCCGAGTCAGCCCCGACCCTTCCTGGTTGGCCCCTCTTGACCCCAGCGCCTCCAAGCCCGCCGATTAGGCCCCGACACTTCCCGGTCGGCCCCTCTCGGCCCCGGCACCTGCAAGCCCACCGAGTCAGCCCCGACCCTTCCCGGTCGGCCCCTCTCGGCCCGGTGCCTCCAAGCCCGCCGAGTCGGCCCCGACCCTTCCTGGTCGGCCCCTCTTGGCACTGGCGCCTCCAAATCGTCGAGTCGGCCCCGCCCTGGCACGTCCTAGTCGGCAAGGCCAGCCCCGGCCACCTTTGGTCGACCCAGATAAGCTTCGGCTCCTCCGGGGGAGTTGAGACTCTCGGTTTCCTTCAAATCTGCCCCAACACGGCTCTGGTAGCACGGGACGCTACCTCTCTGACCCGCGTCGCCTGACAACGCCAGATCCAACTACCCACAGGCCACGCTGCTGATGGGACTGGACCCAACTACCCAACAGCCCCACTGGCTGATGGGACTTAGCCCACCAACCGCCGCTTTCTTCCTTTCCGATGAGATAGGACCCACCAACCAGCGCAGATTCATGCAACTCCCAAGAACTCCGCGGACACTCCCTCCTCACGGAATCCCACGTGACCATGCCAGGGTTCGCCCCTATGAAAAGGTGAATCCACTCAGTAAGCAGGTATGCGCGATAATCCCTGGAAAATCGCTATCTTGAAACCCAGAGAGAAATCCCTTCTTCTCTGGAGCACCCTTTCACCTAAAAGGGGCTCATCCGAGCTCCTCTTCGGTTGTGACCTCAATTGCTAACTTGGGCATCGGAGGGTCCCATCGGAGAATTCTCTTCGGTCCTAGGACTTCCTTACAGGTAACCTGGTGAAGTAGAGCCTAGAGAATCCATCCGTTCCCGATGTACAGGATCAGTGATTGGACGTCATCAATAACAATTCATCACATAACCCCCCAGGCTTTCAAGGCATTTATCACAACATATTAACATTTAACTCAAGTAATAAAAATTGAATTACTATTTATTAAGTCAATCTAATATTAACAAACTATTAATAATTACATACTCAAATGTCACTGGAATTGACAAATATTTACCTGCTATCACTATGGTAAAAAACTGAAACTATTAATTATCTGTTACCATCAGCTACTAAATGAAACGGTATAAAATTTTTGTAAACATGTATTATATTTTCTCAGATATTGAGCATTTTTCTCTCCCATGCATTCCTATTCAGATCAGTAATAACCTTGACGCAAAGTCATGGCCTAACACACCATTTATCGCTTTCCGTTATACATTGGTTCCAGTGAAGGCAACAGTGCAACACAAAAGTCATATTGGTAAAATACTTTGGGGCATTTTTTAGATGAAAGTGCTGTGGGGCATTCACACTGAGAGAGTTTCTTTGGCTCTCTGAAACTAGCTTTGCAAGTCGATCGAACCACCTCCCGCATTGGTGTGGGACAATATACTGAAGTGCTTCTTGTTTTAGATAATAATTCTCACTAAACACATTAATTCCCTTGGAACAAACTTCGTAGAGAAATGCATGAAGCTGAGTGAACAGAAAATTCTTCATATATTTTGTAAGACAAGGGATCTCATACATTTTGATAGGGCATGGCATTGCCCTGGAAGCTACCAATTTTCATATGGATAAACATGGCAAAGTCGGTTAAATAAACCAAACTCAATTATTATAGACCGTGCCTCGTAAGTTAGGACTAGTCAATAAAAATGTCATCCTTCCTTGTCATTGATGCGATAGGTCAGTTTGTCTTTCTTGCAAGTGTCACAGGAATAAAAATTCTATATTTTTGTTGGATTAAAATTTTTAACCTACTTAATTAAACTAACTCAATAAATTTCAATCAAATTATTTTAGACTTCTCTATATACTAGGACTGGTCAAGACACATCATCTTTTCATTATCATTTTAGGTAGGACTTATAAGCCAGTTTGTCTGAGTCAGAAATAAAACTTCCTTATTTTTATTATTTTTGTTAGAAACGAGTCGTCAATTGGCTTAGTTAAATTGTTTGATGAGCTCATTAAATAAACTAAACTCAATTATTGTAGAATGTGCCTCATGAACTATGACTAATCAAGAAAAATATTATATCCTTTCATTATTGTCATTGATGAGATAGGTTATTTTGTCCTTTTAGCGAGTGTGACAGAATGAAAATTTTACATTTTTGTTGGATTATAATTTTTAGCTGAATTAAACAACTCGTCACACTTCACATCAAATTATTTTAGACTACCTGCTGCAAACTAGGACTAGCTAGTCAGGACACATACCATCCATTATCATTGATAAGATAGGCTAGTTTGTTCTTGTTGCTAGAGTCAGGAATGAAAATTCTATATTTTTGTGGAAATTGAGTTTTCAACTGACGTGATTAAATTGACCGGACAAACTCAATAAATGATTGACTCTAAGTCAGCTAACTATCTTTTTTTTTTTTAAATTTTAATTTAAGCCAATCAAATGAACAAAGCTCACTTATGTTAGGCTGTGCCTTCTAGTCAGCCTCACATTCTAGTATCCAAAATGAACAAAATGTTTTTTATTGTGCCAGGTCGCTGAAGTCAGGATAAAGCAAGAAGCGGAAGAAAAAGTGATAACCCTTTACAGCACAAGTCATCCGTCCATTCCTACTTCTCTTTCATCGTTGACGAGATGGGCCAGCCTTTCCATGGACTGTCAATAGGCCAGGTCGGCCGGCTAAACGCGTTTATAATTTACTTTTTCTTTAGGCAGCGTTTGGCGTGTTGCAATACTATCAGAATTTTTTTAATATTATATTAATAATTAAATTATTAAAAGTATAAAATTATTGCATTTGTTTTGTCTTAATAATATGAGCTCGGATTCCTTAAAGATATAATATTATTGCGTTCGCATCTGGGTATCATATTCTTTTCTTTTTTATTTTAATATAAAATTTTTAGTAACAAACAAGAATTTTTTATAAAACCATTTTATAATATTATATATCAATATCTAATAAATTAAATTAAATATTTATATATAAGCTGAGAGTATAATTTGACATTAATTTTAAGTTACTGAATTTTGGTCACCACATATATTTTTTGAAGATAGAAAAATCAGATATTCTTATTTATGATATTCTTATATTATTAAAAATTAGATATTATTTATTTATATTATTATATTAGATTATGAAATATGATAATCTTTGATTATCGAGATGAATTATTATTAACTAAATAATTGTTTAACATAAAATCTTAAAGGAAGATAATATCATTTCCATGTTGCCTTTATTTTCTAGCTACAGACTCCACTGGGTTAAAGAAGTCAAGATGAAACAACGCAAGATATATATATATTAAAAGCTAACGTAGCACCATCGTCCTTGGAATGCTTCCAAGAAAAGAACTCTTGGATAGTATTTGAATGTTAAAAAATTATTGTAGAAATGAATATAAATTTTCTAGAATAGCTTATTCCTTTTGTTATTTCAGATTTCAGTTTGGTTTGAAATTTGGTATTCCATCTTGTTCCAATGTAATTAATGTAGTCCTTGAAATATGGTAAATGGGAATAGAGCTATTCCAACATAGAATACGAATTCTAGCATACGAACGTTTGATCAGAATATCGATTCTTGGAGCCCTACCATCTTTTTTTCGTCTGTTTGAAGGAATAGCATGAAATAAGACCCTATTCCAATCAAGAATAGGGCATCCAAACACTACCTTGAAGAATAACCATTTTATAGATAGCGATATGCTTTATATATAGATTTAGGATTTGATCATATTCTCTATAATGAATCCATACAGATTTCAGTGCATCCTACCTTTTATACTTGTTCTATCTTTGGAATTCATGAATTATACAAATTTAAAAATAAAATAGAAAATTAGATTTAAGCTTGATTATATTCTAATATAATCAAATATACCCCTCTCTCTCTCTCTTTCTCTCTATATATATATATATATATATATATATATATATATATATATATATATATATATATATATATATATATATATATATATATATATATATATATATATGTATATATGTATGTATATATGTATGTATATGTATATATATGTATATATATGTATATATATATATATATATATATATATATATATATATATATATATATATATATATATGTATATATATGTATATATATATCTATATATATTATGCCCCAAACTCGAAAGAGATTTAGAATTGTTGCCACCGGGATCCGTCCTCCGACTTGGGCGCAGTCGATCTCCAGGGGCGGACCTGCACACAAGTCCTCGCGCGAGAGGCATTGGGGGTGGCCCTCCGCAGAAGACCCTCCGACGCTCAAGTCAGTGGAAGAAATCGGTGATCAATCAGAAAACGGGGAGGTGGATCTCTCCGGGGAGTCTTTCTGGGGGGCGGCCAATCGGAAGCTCTAGGAGGTGAGAGCACCGACGAGCAGCAGGAGAACAGAGAGTGGGAGTGAGGGTGTGAGCGCGCGCGTACCTGAGGAAATCTGTGAGCGTAATATTTATAGGCTGTCACCTGGACTTTAAGCGCCTTCTGGAAGGTTCATAGGTTGTTAGGATACGGAGGTTGATCGAATCAGGCCGTTGTGGGGCTGTTGGGACCCATATCTTGTCTGTTAGGGGATCGACGGCTAGGAGAGCTCCTTGATGGCTTGAGATCTGGTAGGTATGTAAGTCTCAGGTAGCCTTGATGGGTTCTGGACCACTTCTCAACATGATTCCTTGCCTAGAATGTTGTTATAGTAGGCTTAGACTCTCCCGCGTCAGGTTCCATGGAGGTGAGTATTGGATCATGGGTCGCTCAGTGAAGCCGAGCCATGGAGGCTCGGGGGAAACGAGCTACAGGAAGCTCGGGAGGACCGAGCTATGGGAGCTCGGAAGAGACGAGCTATGGAAGCTCGGGGAAGCCGAGCTAGGGAAGCTCGGGGAAGACGAGCTATAGGAGCTCAGGAGAGTCGAGCTACGGAAGCTCGGGGAAGCCGAGCTATGGAAGCTCGGGAGAGTCGAGCTACGGAAGCTCGGGAAAGACGAGCTACGGGAGCTCGGGGAAGACGAGCTATCGGAGCTCGGGAGAGTCGAGCTACGGAAGCTCGGGGAAGCCGAGCTATGGGAGCTCGGGAGAGTCGAGCTACGGAAGCTCGGAAGAGCCGAGCTATGGAAGCTCGGGGAAGCGGAGCTATGGAAGCTCAGGAGAGCCGAGCTACTGGAAGCTCGGGGGAGATGAAGGGAGGAGGTCGGTCTTAGCCTCCTTGCATGGATATTAATGCAATGATGGTTTTACCCCCTAACACATGCCCTCCACTCCCTAGTTCGAAGCGTAGGTTCGGGCATAGGGAGTATAAGTCCAGGTGGCACGCTTTGTATGGGGCGATTTGGTTTAGACAGCCCGTGCAATGATGCTTTAATTAATGTGGTAGGATCCTCATGCCTTCGTGGGTAAGGCTCCTCCAACAGTGACGGTTGGGAATACGCCACGTCGCGAATCCCAATTAATACGGCGTTTATCGAGGCAGTTTCGGACGCCTAGGGCGAGGCACCTTGTCCTCTCAAGACGACTTCCTTAGTGGGGAAGCAAAGCGGTAGCCGTGCTATATATACATATGTTTGCAGTATTCTCTCATTTTGTTTCTTGAAGAGTCTCCTCCCCCGCAACGCTCGCCGTTTCGCCTGGTGCTTTTCTCGGCTAAGATGACGATGAGCCCCGACGACGTAGCTTCGGAGATCATTGCTGAGGATTTGGGAAGGATTTATCAGAGGTATGGCATACCCTCAGATGTCGTTCTGCAAGTGCCGGAGCCTGGACATAGGGTCTCGCGAGACCTGGAGCGCGGGGTCTTCGTTTATGAAGACAGCTTGAAAGCAGGCTTCTGTTTTCCTCCCCATCCTTGGTAAAGGAAATTATGACTCATTATAACATCTATCCGATGATGGTGGCCCCAAATAGCTGGCGGAGCATCATCGGATTTATCTCAAGGTGCCACCAAATTTGGATTGTCGCCACTCTCCCTCTTTTTCGTGCCTGTTATCATCTGATACCCGGGAGGAAATCGAAGTGGCCATATATTGGACCTCGAAGGTCCTTCAACGTGATTGTGGATAAGCCGTCCTCTATCAAGGGATGGAAGAGTCGATTCGTTATCGCCGAGGGGAACATTGGTTCCGACTTCCCTCGGAAATGGGGAAGCTTTGCCAGGGATGCGGAAACGCATCCGGTTTTGTCGAAGCAGGAGGAGAGAGATTTGGACGTTCTTCGCAATGGCCAAGTGTTTTTGGCCAACGATCTGTTATCGGAGGGGACCCTCTTCGCCACCGGGCTTAGCCCCCTGGACCCGCAAGGTGAGTCCTCCCTTTTACTTTCTCCGCTGCGTGCTACCCCGACGAACGTGTTTGGATTTAATCGTATATGTTCCATTCTTGCAGCCAAGAGATCAGCATTGTCGAGCCTTGCCAAAAGGAAGAGAGGCAAGTGTTCAGGGGAGAGCAGCGGCGTGGATAGCGGTAGGCCCGAAAAAAGGGCTCACACCTCCTCAAGGAGCTCGCCGGACGTCGGAGCGGCCATGATAGAAGCGCCAGGGGCGAAGGAGGATCCAGGGAGGACAGCTGCGATCCCTTGTCCTCCCATATTGGAGATATCGGATAGTTCAGATGAGACTCTGTTGGCCCGTCCGGCCGCGTCCCCTATGAAAGAGGAACCGGCGACGGATCTGGCGGAAGCGGTCGTTTTTGGGGGGCCTTCCACCTCCGCGGGACCACTACTGACTCTAGAAGGAGAGGGAGAGGGAACAGCTGCAGTCGATGAGGTTCAGGGCGAGCTCCCTCTTGGTCTTTCTGCGGGGGAGTCCGGTGGTAGCGACGCTGGGTCACCCGCGGCAGTTCAAGAAGCAGGCTAGATAGAGGCTCCGACGGAGCCTGCAGGGGAGGCGCAAGTGACAGCGACGGAAGGAGGCGCGATGGAAGAGGGATCATAGCAAGATAAGAGTCCCGCGATGGAGACTCCTCCGAGAAGGATTTTGGGGAGGCTGGCGCTTGGGTTGGCCGAGTTATCTGAGGATACTCAAGCCAAAATTCTGATGGAAGAAGCTGGAAAGCTGAAGGCTTCTCAGTCGGAGGTCGCTCGGGTTGGCTCCTTGGGCGGAGATAACCAGCCCGGTAGCTCGAACGCGGGTGTTGAGGAGGCGTTTTCTGCCTTAATGAGGTCGGCCTTGTATCCGGGTGTGGATCCCTCGGCGGACAAGTTTGTGGATTTGGATTTGGTTGGTGCTGCGTTCGGGCAGCAAGGCGTGGCTGAGAGTATCCATCTCCTTCCTGATATCGATAATACGACCCTGATGAGGATGACACGGGCCTATGCCTCGCGGGTGAGTTGCCATTCCTGGGTAGTGGATACATTCTGGCTGACTTAATGGTATATTCTCATTTATTTTTTATCCTGTAGAGTGTTTTTCTTTCTCGGGCGATGTGCTGGCGTCTGAGTTTGGCGACGGGGGCCAGCATTCAGGTCAGGAGAGACAACGCCGAGCTCCGATCGCGAATGAAGGTGTCTGAGAAGTTCGAGGAACTTATGGCTATTAGTAACAGAGGTTTGGAGGGGATGAAGGCGTCGTATCAGGCCGCTCTAGCCGAAGCGTCTAAGCAAAAATGCAAAGTGGAGGAGTTGCAGGGAATCCTGGCGAAGAATGAAGACGCGTGCCTGGAGCTGGCTAGAGTTAAGTCAAATATTCCGAGGAGGTGAAAGCGATGCGGTGGAACATAGTGAGAGTTTGGGTCGGCTGGGAAGGGAAGCTGCCGATAAGAGAAAGCGCCTGACCAGAATGCTCGATGAGGTAGAGGAGAAACTGAAGCGGCGCGATGTCGAAATCGCCGACTTGAGGGATGGCGCTAAATGGCACCAAGGGATGATGGCTCGGGTGAGCAACGAGCTATCCCAAGCCCAGGGAGAGGTCGAAGCCAAGCAGTCAAGGATTAATGTTCTCCAGGAGAGGGTCGAGCTGGTCGGAGCTGATAGAACAAGGGCCAGGGGTGAGGTCGAGGAGCTGACCAAAAGGTTGGCCAGACGAGAGGAGGAGGTACGATCTCATTCCCCCCCTTTTTAGTTTCTTTAGTTGGTCTCTTGTGATGCCGACTGATTTTGGTTTTGCATACAGCAAAGTTAAGGTTGGAGAATCAGGCTCTCCAAGGCGAGCTCGTGTCTAGCCGCAATAAGAGCTCAGAACTCGAGGCGCGGTCCGGCGAGTTCGAGGAGCAAAATGTTATTCTGTGGGCTCAAGTTGCGGAGGCTGAGAAGCAAGTTGCTGAGGCTAAGGTGCAGCTCGCCATACTCAAGGGGGAATAGGATGCGATCGGCGTTGATGCCTTCCAACTTGGAATGGAAGAGTGCAAAGACAAGATATCCAGTGAGCACCCAGAATGGGATCTCTCTTTTCTGGATACTGAAGCTCCTGATGCCGGTGAGTCCGAAGGAGAAGAGGAGGATGAATACGTCGACGTCTCTGATACCGATCCTGGTGCCGCCCTGGGTCCCAGCGAAGCCGCAGCTTCTGAAGGACGATCGCAAACTGCCGCTGAAGGGGCAAAGGTGTTAGAGAAAGGCGAATCTAGTCACACCTCTGCGGATGTAACCGAGGGTTCCCCCAGAACTGATGTGGTTCCCGGCCTTTAAGAGCCACCTCTGTGTTTTGCTTTCTGAAAATCTGACTGATGTCTTTCAATGAATGAACTTTCTATTTCTATTTGAGTGTTTTTCTTTGGATGGCCCTTTGCTCCAAATTTCGCCTCAATCGCTAGCGACTTATGGCTTGTTGACGCTTTTTGGTCATCTTTATTTCGGGATCAAGGGAATGCATTGGCTTGGCCCAAGGCGGGGCGATAGTCTTGACTGGCGAAATGATAGACGATCTGGTTCGGCTTGTGTCTAATTAAAACTTGAGAAATGAAGCCAGTCGGTTAAGACCGACGGACAGGGTAGGTCGGCTTGGGCCGACAGACGGAATAGATCGGCTAGGGCCGACGAGCGAAGTAGGTCGGCTAGGGCCGACGAGCGAAGTAGGTCGGCTAGGGCGACGAGCAAAGTAGGTCGGCTAGGGCCGACGAGCAAAGTATGTCGGCTAGGGCCGACATATGAGGGTGGTTGCTGAAGTATTTTTCGCTTCCTTTGGTCACTTCATTTTTCGTTGAATGAAAGAATAGTTTGTGTAGCCTTCGCGCTCATTTCGTTTTGAGATGCCCGATTTTATCGCACGAGTTCTTCGAGCGATTAACTTCGTTGAGAAGCAGTCGACGAATGATCAGTTTTCGTGCTTTTTGCTATCCTGCCAGCGCCCTACCGTTCTATAGGTAAACCAGTTTTTATTTCATCGAAATTGATGATACGGCACTACGGGGAACATAAAGCTGTTTTGGTGCTTCCCGAAAGTTATTCTTTTTCCATGTGGGTTGTTTTGATGTACGGCGCACGCAGCCGTTTACCATTGGAGGACATTATTTTCGTAGGACGATCTCCTGATCCTGCCAGTTTCCGTAATGCCGGTGGACAATTCTCTGCATTTAATGATCGCGATTTGGGATTAAGATGAAATCTTCGCATGCGTCATAGTTCAGGCGGTGGGCTCGGCGCGCAATAGGGCGCCGCTTTCATCCTGGGAGGCCACGTGGAGGTATGGCCCAGGTGTTTGAATCTCGGGGCTTATAGCCTTGGTAATTGTTCCCGGTCCATTTTTGGCCTATAAAAAGGGGAAGTGGGGTTGTGTTAAGTCATCCCCAAAGTTTCTTTCCCACTAGAGTTTCCATCATGCCCGTTTCTCTGCTGTTGCGAGTGGGAGGACCGAGCTTTCCTCTCACAAGCCCTTCGCCACCGGATAGCTGGGGTGATGAAGGAGCTGCCGAAGGATGGCTCGCCCTTAGGGGATGAGTCCCGGAGATCATATGGAGAGCGCACAAGAAGGGCGCAAAGATCACACGGAGAGCGCACACACGCTCTTCCAGTGTGTGACCTTTGTGGTTCCCCTTCGGGGATGTATGGTAGGAGGTGCACGCGGGCTCCCCATGACTCGCTTGAACTTCTCCTCCTCCCTCGATTTGGATTCCTAGGCTCGTCCGCCTGGGGAATCTTTTTCCATATGGGGAGGGGGTGAAAGCGTGCCGCCCGCCGACACCTTGCCTTAGAGTTTGGGCAAGTTGGGGGCGGTACACACTCGGTTTGGGAGAGCGTTCCGGTGCCAGGGACCACGGGCTTCCTACATACTCTCCGAGGGGCCTTTCGGTTGGGTGGTTTGGGACAATATCCTGTCCGCCCTTTCCAATCGCCCTGATATCTTGGTTGGGTCATCGAGATATCATTATTAACCGAAGCTGGTCGCAACGATTGGTCCATGTCGCCCGCTCATTATCGGCGCGAGCTGACTGTTTGCAGTTTGTCCAGCTCGTCGGTCAGGACGCCGGAGCATCACAGTCGCCCAGGTCCGCTTTGGAGCAGTTGCCCGAGTTTTGTACTTGTCTTTATTTTATGCATTTCAATGCTCTTGTAACGCCTTTCAAGCATTTGTAATTGATTTTGATGGCAATGAATAAAGAGAGTTATGTTCTGTTTCTCAATCTTTATCTCTTTCGTGCCGAGTTTGTTGTTGTTGGTCATGGGGTACAAAGGCGTCCCGCTCATTCTTAGGCGAGGATCCCGCGCTATCCGAACTAGTTGAGGTTCGTAAGCGACGGTCTGGAGATTGTTCGGTGGAACACGCTCCTTATCTTGGTTGAAGCTCGGAGTTTTGTGCCTCGTCCCTATTGGAGACCAAATGCTTATGGCTCGGCCTTGCCGAGGTTTGGAGGATTTGCCACTTGGACCTGCCAAGGTCCGAAAAATCTGTTGTTCGGTCCAGCCGATGTTTGAAGAATTTACTGCTCGGCCCGGACCGAGGTTCGGAGATGTTTTACTTGGCCCTGCCAAGGTTCGGAGAGTTTGTTGCTCGGCCCTACCGAGGTATGGAGACGTTTTACTTGGCCTTTCTAAGGTTCGGAGGTTCGGGGCTCGGAGAAGTGGGTTAGTTGCCACTATGAGCCGTAGTGTTAGGTCCCTGCGGCGCTTGGTGAGGGGCGTCAGGGCGGAACGGGCGGTACATGGTCACGCTCTTCATTTATGATGTTATCCCTCCCGAGGGACGAGTCACTGCCAGGCGCTGGATTTCTTCCCTTTTTGTGCTTCCTGAAAAGGGGGCCAGCTTTAAAAGAGCTTGGGGAAGTGTCGGGAGCATTCATTATGGGGGGCCGGCAGATCGGGAAATACTCAGTTCAGGGGGTTCCCGAACAGTCCGTCCGTGCTTACCGATCTCACTCGGGATGGGGCACAGCCCTTCGGATTCCGCAGGCGCTAATTAAAGCAATGACACGCGGTGAGTTCTCATAGGTCGGTGGCTACGGCATGACCGATCGAGATACTCGCCTGGCAAGTATAAATATGACCGAGGGGTGTTGGTCTTAGCCATCCCTCGGTTTAAGTCTCGAAACAGTTTTTGGCCATGGCCTCTCAAGGAGGGCGATCGTCCGAGGAACTATGTGCGTCGATCAATGGCCTGCTACACCCGCCGAGGGGCAATCCCATGATTATCGTCGATGGGCTGGGCCTGGCGTCGACCCTCGCGAGTCAACAGCGGCTCGTGAGGGTCATTGAGGAGTATGTGGACGTCTCTACGAGGGAGGTGAAGGCCCTGCGCCGGGTGGTGGACTGGCAAGGGAAGAGATCGTGTCGCTCCGCCAGTAGGTTGCTGATCTTACCGAGCGCCTGGAGGACCTGCTGGCATCTGGGAGCGACACTGAACCCTAGTTAGGGCCTCTTTGTTTTTTTTCTTTTTGTTTTTGTTTCTTCTGTTACTTTCCTTCTTTAATCAATGAAAAAGGCCCTTTTTGGATAATCTTCTCATTTCACGAGTTTTTAGCTCTAAGAAATGCCACTCGTATAATAGTTGGGGAGCCTGGGTGGCTCCACTGGTTCACGCACTGAGTCATGGCTCTAGTTGAGATAGGCGCTTTGTTCGGCAGGTTATAGGGGTGTTGCCCAAAGACTTTAGTAGCAAAAGGGGGAGTTCCCTGGCTTTGCCTGAGTGTGGCTTTTTCAAACCGGCCGAAGTTCTGGGGACTATTCGGAAGTCCTTCGGCTTTAATCGGGGCCCGCATACTTCAGTTTTCCACCGGGATTTTAGCTCGAAGAATTTTTACCTGGCCCTGCCAAGGTTTGGATATTAGTTGCTCGGCCCAGCCGAGGTTCGGAGAATTTTTACTTGGCCCTGCCAAGGTTCGAAGAATTTTACTTGGCCCTGCCAAGGTTCGGAGAATTTGTCGCTCGGCCCAGCCGAGGTTTGGAGAATTTTTACTTGGCCCTGCCAAGGTTCGGAGAACTTGTTGCTCGGCCCAGCCGAGGTTCGGAGAACTTGTTGCTCGGCCCAGCCGAGGTTCGGAGAATTTTTACTTGGCCCTGCCAAGGTTCGGAGAATTTGTTGCTCGGCCCAGCCGAGGTTCGGAGAATTTTTACTTGGCCCTGCCAAGGTTCGAAGAATTTTTACTTGGCCCTGCCAAGGTTTAGAGAATTTGTCGCTCGGCCCAGCCGAGGTTCGGAGAATTTTTACTTGGCCCTGCCAAGGTTCGGAGAATTTGTTACTCGGGCCAGCTGAGGTTCGGAGAATTTGTTGCTCGGCCCAGCCGAGGTTCGGAGAATTTTTACTTGGCCCTGCCAAGGTTCGGAGAATTTGTTGCTCGGCCCAGCCGAGGTTCAGAGAATTTGTTGCTCGGCCCAGCCGAGGTTCAGAGAATTTTTACTTGGCCCTGCCAAGGTTCAGAGAATTTGTTGCTCGGCCAAGCCGAGGTTTGGAGAATTTTTACTTGGCCTTGCCAAGGTTCGGAGAATTTGTTGCTCGGCCCAGCCGAGGTTCGGAGAATTTTTACTTGGCCCTGCCAAGGTTCAGAGAATTTGTTGCTCGGCCCAGCCAAGGTTCGGAGAATTTGTTGCTCGGCCCAGCCGAGGTTCGAAGAATTTTTACTTGGCCCTGCCAAGGTTCGGAGAATTTGTTGCTCGGCCCAGCCGAGGTTCGGTGAATTTGTTGCTCGGCCCAGCCGAGGTTCGGAGAATTTTTACTTGGCCCTGCCAAGGTTCGGAGAATTTGTTGCTCGGCCCAGCCGAGGTTCAGAGAATTTTACTTGGCCCAAGGTTCGGAGAATTTGTTGCTCGGCCGAGCCGAGGTTCGGAGAATTTATTGATCGGCCCAGCCGAGGTTCTGAGAGGTTCTGAGAATTTTTACTTGGCCCTGCCAAGGTTCGAAGAGTTCCTATTCAGACAGGTAGCTCGGTCATGCCGAGGATTGGTAAGCAGCATCTGTTTCTTTTTGCCATCTTTGGCAATGTAGTGCATAATGATTTATGTTGCGAATTACGAAAAATGTGTCGACAGAAAGGTATAATGAGGCATATGAAAATGAACTTAAAGAAGACACACCCTATTGATAATACTTACGGAGATTGTCCGAGTTCCACGTTCGGGGGATGGATTTCCCATCTAAATCTTGCAGCTTGTAGGTTCCCGGTCCAATGATCTCCGCCACTTGGTATGGGCCTTCCCAGTTTGGCGCCAGCTTTCCTTGTTCCAGCAGTTTGGAAACAGAGGCCTTTCGGAGGACAAGGTCGCCAGGCAGGAAGGCTTTCCCTTTGACTCTGGAGGGTGGTAACGGGCCACCCTTTGTTGATATGCAGCCACTCTGATCCGGGCCTTCTCTCTGATCTCCTCCACCAAGTCGAGGTTGGTGCGGAGCTGTTCGTTGCTAGCTTCCTCTGAGTAGCTTTCCACCCGCAACGATGGGAGGCCTATTTCCACAGGGATAACGGCCTCCGTGCCGAAAGCCATTCGAAAAGGGGTTTCACCTGTTGGGATTCTCGGGGTGGTGCGGTAGGCCCATATGCAGCTCCTCCGCCCACCTACCTTGGGCTCTGGAAAGGCAAGCTTTGATCCCCTGAAGGAGCATCCTGTTGGTCACTTCGGCCGCTCCGTTGGCTTGTGGATGCCCGACCGAGGTGAGGTGGTGACGGATTCCATGCTCCTAACAGAACTGGCGGAACTTAGAATTGTCGAACTGCTTACCGTTATCGGTGATTATAGTATGCAGGAGGCCGAACCGGCAGATGATGGACCTCCATACAAAATCTCTGGCCCGTGCTTCGGTTATCTGTGCAACTGCTTCTGCCTCGACCCATTTAGTGAAGTAGTCGATGGTGACGAATAGAAATTTCTGCTGCCCCATGGCAAGCAGGAATGGGCCGAGGATGTCCATACCCCATTTGGCGAAGGGCCAAGCGGAGGATATGGGAACTAGGTCGGCGGAGGGGAGTCTTTGAATGGTTGAATGCCTCTGGCATGGGTCGCAGGCTCGGACCAGATCGTCTGCATCTTTCTGCATTGTCGGCCAGTAATAGCCTTGCCGTAGCACCTTGTGGCATAGGGACCGGCTTCCTAGATTGTTGCCGCAAATCCCTTCATGTACCTCGCGCAGAGCATAATCTGCTTTGACGGGCGAAGGCATCTGAGTAGTGGCATAGAGAAGGACCATTTATAAAGCTGGTTGTCGATCAGCACGTAGTGGGTGGCCTGTAGCTTCAGCTTTCTAGCCTCTCTCCGGTCGGGTGGAAGCGACCCTTCTTTGAGATATTTAAGAATAGGGTCGAACCATGATGGTTCAACTTCAACCTGCATTATTTGATCGGCTTATGTGATGCTGGGCTTTTCCAGAGTCTCCAGGTGGAACTTTTGTTCGGCATCCATTGACTCCACGATCGCCAATCGGGAGGGTAGGTCGGCACGGGCATTCTCGGATCTGAGAATCTGAATGATTTCAAATTCAGCAAAATGGGGAAGCAAGCTCCGCACCTCCTGAAGATATCGAACCATGTTCGGCTTTCGGGCTTCAAACTCTCATCGTACATGACCGGCCACCAGCTGCGAGTTGGTGAAGGCATTAAGCTTCTCCACCTTTAGATTGCGGGCGATTCAGAGGCCGGCTAACAGGGCTTCGTACTCGGCTTCGTTGTTGGAGGCCGGGAAAGAGAACCGGACGCCATACTCAAAAGTTACCCCCTCTGGACTAGTGAGGATCAGGCCCGCACCGGAGCGATGGGCATTAGATGATCCGTCGACATGGAGGAGCCACCGGGCCCCAGATTTTAGTTCTTCGGGGGATTCTGGGGTAGAACCATCCTCCGGGATGGTACACTCGAGGAGGAAGTCGGCTAGCACCTGAGCTTTGATGGCTGGGCAAGGCTGGAAGTGTATGTCATGCTCGCTCAACTCGACGGCCTACTTGGTCATTCTTCCTGATGTCTCGGGACGGTGAACTACCGCCTTGATGGGTTGGTCGGTGAGGACCGTCACAGAATGTGCTTGGAAGTACGGTCGTAGCTTTCGAACAGAGGTGATTAAGGCCAACACCATCTTCTCGATTCTGCTATACCTCGTCTCCGCATCGCGGAGTAGCCTGCTGACATAGTAGATTGGCTTCTGGACATTGCCTTCTTTCCGGACTAGCACCTAACAGACGGCACCCTCTGAAACAGCTAGGTACAAGAATAGGGTCTTGCCCGGGGCCGGACTGCTGAGGAGTGGGGGCGAGCCAAGGTATTTCTTGAGATCTTGAAATGACTGTTGGCATTCAGGAGTCCACTGGAAGTTTTTAGCCGACCGGAGGGTTTTGAAGAAGGGGAGGCATCTCTCGGCTGACTGCGCTACAAAGCGGTTAAGGGCTGCTATCCTCCCGGTTAGGCACTGGACCTCTTTAGCAGATGTCGGGGGTGCCATTTGTGGAGAGCTTGAATTTTCTGGGGGTTAGCTTCGATACCTCGCTGGGAGACCATGAAGCCGAGAAACTTCTCGGAGTTAACGCCGAAGGCGCATTTGGTCAGATTGAGTCTCATCCCATACTTGCGCAGGGTTGCAAAGCTCTCTGAGAGGTCATCGACATGCCGCGATGCTTCTTTGCTTTTGACCAGCATGTCGTCCAAGTACACTCCATATTCCAGCCGATTTGCTCCTTGAATACTTTGTTAACCAGCCTCTGGTAGGTTGCACCTGCATTTTTAAGACCAAAAGGCATGACACGGTAATAGTAAGTACCTCGATCGATTATGAAGGCGGTTTTTTCTTCATCCTCAGGGGCCATTCGGATCTGATTGTAGCCTGAATAGGCGTCCATGAATGACAGCATCTGGTTACCTAAGGTGGCATCCACAAGCTGGTCGATCCGAGGAAGGGGGAAGCTGTCCTTCGGGCAGGCTTTGTTGAGGTCGGTGAAGTCGATGCAGATCCTTCATTTGCCGTTCGACTTCTTCACCATGACGACGTTTGATAGCCAGCTTGGATAATTTACCTCCCGGATGAAATTTGCCTTGATGAGTTTGTCTACCTCTTCCTCAATGGCCTTTTGTCGTTCCGAGGCGAAGCTCCTCTTCTTCTGCTTGATGGGCCTGTGCATCTCGTCCATGTTGAGATGATGGATGAGAACCTCGGGGCTGATCCCTGGCATGTCAGAGGTGGACCAGGCGAAGATGTCAGCATTGCTTCAGAGGAACCTGATCAATCTGTGCCGAGACTCTCCTTTGAGCAGCGACCTGATTTTTATGGTTCGGTCAGGACGAGCCTCATCCAAGGGTACCTCCTCCAATTCCTCTGCCGGTTCTCCTCGCTGTTCGACGAAGTCCTCGCGAGCGTCTAGCCCATCAACTTCCGGCATTCTAGACTGAAGGCTTGTAACGAAGCACTGCCGAGCCATGGCTTGACTTCCTCGAACAACTCCAAGTCCTCGCTCAGTGGGGAATTTATGGACAGATGCGGGATGGAGACAACTGCCTTGAGGGACATCAGGTCGGGCCTGCCGAATATTGTGTTATATGAAGATCTGAGGTCGGTTACTAGGAAGTCTGTCTGGATAATGGCTACAAGGGGCCAGGTTCCCGCATGGACCGTCAGGGTGATGACCCCTTCTGGGACGATGACGTTGCCTGTGAATCCCATCAGGGTGGAATCCATGGCTCACAGGTTTTCCATAAGTAATTTCATCCTGGCAAACACACTGAGGTACAAAACATTCACCAACTTCCACTATCAACAAGGATTTGGCTTACATCATAGTTATTTAAATTGAGGGATACAACTAGTGCGTCATCATGGGGGAGCTGTATCCCTTGGAGATCATCGTCGGAGAAGGAGAGCTCGCCCGTTCGTGCCTTCTTCGATGCCGATCCTTCACAGTTGTCCCTGGGACTCAAGCTGCCGGCCTCTTCGATCATATTGATGCGGCCGATTATGGGCGGATTCGGTGGAGGAGGAGATTGTTGAAGTTCGGGCTGGCGGTCACCTCCTTATTGTGGCTCGGGTGCCCTCCTAAACTGATTCAGTCGTCCCTGCTGGATTAGCCTCTCGATTTCATTTTTCAGCTGCCAGCATTCTTCAGTGTCGTGGCCGTGCTCCCTGTGGTAGCGACAGTACTTGGTGGGGTCTCTTCGGGTCGGGTTCCCTCGGAGAGGCACTGGCCGGGGGAGCTGGCGCTCTATTTCCATAAGGATTTGCGTCCGGGGCACGGTTAGCGGAGTGTAGTGATCGAATCGCCTGGGGAGGCTCTGGGAGCAATTCCTTAGCGGCAGCGGGGGAACTCTTTGGCGGCGAGGCGGACTTGGATGACGGGCGGGACGGTGCCTATCGGGGCCTTTGGGCTCCTTCTTCTTTGCTGCTCGGTGCGGGCAACTCTCCGTGATTCTTCGACCCTAGCGTATTTGTCCGTCAGGGCCATCATATCAGAGAGGCTAGGGAGGTAGCTGACTTCCATAGCTAGGTAGAAGTCGCTTTCCTTTGAGACTCCCCTTGCCAAGGCGGACATAGCCACCTCATGATTAAGGTGGTCCACCTCTAACATGGCCTTATTAAAACGGCCAAGATAATTTCTCAAGGACTCCCCTCTCTCTGCTTAACTTCGGAGAGGGAGTCAGATCTTCGTCGGTGGCGGTGGCTGCTGACGAACTAGCCAATAAAAAGGCGGCTCAGCTCATCAATGAATCGATGGAACCTGGCTTTAAGGCATTGAACCAGGTCCAGGCAGATCCCCTGAGGGTGGAGGGGAAAGCGCGGCAGAGAACCACGTCGGATGCTCCGTGGAACATCATTATTGACCGAAGCTACTAAGATGGTCGTCCGGGTCAGAAGAGCTGTGGTAAGGTTCGACGGCTGGTAGCTTGACATGGGAGGAGATCACTTGCTCCATAATCCCTTGGAGAAAGGGATGCCCTGCTCCGCCTTGGGCTGAGGCGGATGGGCCTGCTTGGCAGTGTTCAGCTCCTGATGCATCTCCTGGATCTGCCAACGGATCTCCTCTTCAGCGGTCAGAGGAGGAGCTGGGCGAGAGGATCGCAAGGATGGCATCGAATCATGGTGGGAGGTCACTGGGGAGAGGGACCGGGCTCGCCGAGATCTGGGAGGATCTCTGTCGTAACCGCCTCGCGGGACTGGTTTGTCCCCTCTAGGTCGATGTGGGGGGTCTGCGGATTTGTGCAAACCGAAGGAGGAGGTTGCCGACGAAGAAGGAACCACGGCCTCCTTATGAAGGTGCGGAGCGGGAGGAGCTGCAAGGCGCTCCTGGACCAGGTGAGTCAGGGTCTAGACTTGCTGGACCAACGAGGCAAACAGGTCCTGGGTCACCGGGATGGCAGGCGGTGATGGGGTTTCGATTGGTGGAGGTTGTGGCGCTACACCGCTCACCGGATCAGGCCTCTGGGAAGCGGCCTGATCTCGGGCTTCAGAGGTTGCTATTCTCCGATTGGCCATTGGAGAGGTTCTACTCCGGACCGAGATCCTTATCTCCTTTCTTCAAGTTTTAATGGGACTTGAGGCCCTTCCTCTAGTGCCAATCTGTTGCCGCCGGGATCCGTCCTTGATTTGGGCGCAGTCGATCTCCAGGGACGGACCTGCACACAAGTCTTCGCGCGAGAGGCATTGGCGGTGGCCCTCCACAGAAGACCCTCCGACGCTCAAGTTAGTGGAAGAAAATCGGTGATCAATCAGAAAACAGGGAGGTGGATCTCTCCGGGGAGTCTCTCTGGGGGTGGCCGATCGGAAGCTCTATGGGGGGAGAGCATCGACGAGCAGCTGGCGAGAGCGGGAGAGTGAGAGTGAGGGTGTCAGCGCATGCATACCTGAGGGAATCTGTGAGCGTGATATTTATAGGCTGTCACCTGGATCTTGAGCGCCTTCTGGAATGTTCAGAGGTTGTTAGGATACGGGGATGAATCGAATCGGGCCGTTGTGGGGCTGTTGGAATCCATATCTTGTCTGTTAGGAGATCGACGGCTAGGAGAGCTCATGATGGCTTGAGATCTGGTAGGTGTGTAGGTCTCGGGTAGCCTTGATAGGTTCTAGACCACTTTTCAACATGATTCCTTGCCTAGGAGGTTGTTACAGTAGGCTTAGGCTCTCCCGCGTCAGGTTCTGCGGAGGTGAGTATTGGATCGTGGGTCGCTCAGTGGAGCCGGGCCA
This sequence comes from Calamus simplicifolius, assembly GCA_900491605.1. NCBI lineage: Eukaryota > Viridiplantae > Streptophyta > Magnoliopsida > Arecales > Arecaceae > Calamus > Calamus simplicifolius. The sequence continues at coordinate 442,403 of UESW01004156.1, forward strand.
TGGAGGCTCGGAGAAAACGAGCTACAGGAAGCTCAGGAGGGCCGAGCTATGGGAGCTTGGGAGAGCCGAGCCATGGAAGCTCGGGGGAGCCGAGCTACTGGAAGCTGGGGGAGACGAAGGAAGGAGGTCGGTCTTAGCCTCCTTGCATGGATATTAATGCAATGACGGTTTTACCCCTAACATAAGTTATGTATATGTTATTTTATTTTTATAAAAGAAGATAGGTAGTGCAATTTAAAATCCATTGAGATCCTATAATATGCTAAAGGAACAACTTGAACCCATATCACTTTATTGACAATAACAGACATCCAATGAGCACCCTCTTATGCATGTAACTATTGTTTGTGTAATAAATTAGCATTCACTTTAGGCTATTAGAAAGTTAATGATCAGTTACTTCTTTTATCTATTATGCTTCTTACTAAATGTGTATGGAATTTACATAGTTTATTCCTATTTTTTCCTTAAAAAATACATGCAGTGCTTTTCATAGTCATTCACAAATAAGCAAGTCACAATGACAAGATATGTAATGTAAACCTAGATCAAAATTTGGTATAATTAATCTATAGTAGTGGTAGATATGTCGAAAAATCATTTAGAAAGATTTTTCCCCCATATCTTGAAAGACATTCAATTACAAATGCAATTGTATTATTCCACACATATGTTGCACACTAAACAATCGGCTTTAATAAGAAGAGCACATTCCATGTCATCTTTGTTCATGACCCATGATACAATGGATCATAGTGATGACTATGCATAACTAATTCTTTTAGATTTTTGAAAAGATAAATTAGTTCCTCAATAATCAAATGACAAATTATAAATAAACTAAAGCCATCATAGAATGTGGTGATTTGTTGCGATTAGAATTTTCATTTGAGGTGCAAAGGTATGAAACTGGATTTTTTTTTTCCAGATTATGGCCACGTTGTAGAGTTAGGTGATTGGTTGAAGTCAGCTATTGGATATCCCTATGCTTATATAGATGCTTTCTAAATTCTTTTAATGATTTGTGGCTTATAGGAGCAAATGAAGGAGATGGAGATGGAATACTTGCATAAAGTGAAAGTATGAGTTACTGAGAGGAGAAAACTTGAGGATTCATCAGGAGCTTAAGAAGCTACGTTCCCTCAAGATGGCTCCATCGGTCTCTACCTTTACTAAATGCCCTTGTTGTGGGTGTCATGCTAATGTCTAGTGATGCCTCTAAAAGCCTCCAACCAAAGCTGCTTGGAGAACTGTAACGACCCGGGCCTTGGGCCCACAGCACAAAAAGCAAGACGGACAAGGTCTACACTAACTTGGGCCACCATAGCCCAAAAGGGATCAAATTGGTACTTGTTCATCTTTCTTAACTGGTTATAAACCATACAACCAACTCCCAATTTTCTAATGTAGGACTATTGAGAGGGGCATCACAATCTACCCTTTATAGAGGCGACGTCCTCGTCGCCAGGAGCATATGATCATAACCACTGGCAGAATTTTAGAGGTAGCCCTCACAGATTCAAGAGGTGACTCCCATCAATGTAGCACTTTGTCCTGTGACCCCACCTTCTGTGGCTCCTACAGGTTCAAGAGGTGGCTCCCATCCTCCATGGATGTAGCATTTTGCCCTATGTGACACTTAGCTCTTACATTTTGGCTGGTGCGTGACTCTAATACCATATTGTAACGATCCAGGCCATAGGCCCGCAGCATCCATGGACCCATTTCATTACAAGAAAACAAGATGGATAAGGTCTACACCAACTTGGGCCACCACAGCCCAAAAGGGATCCAATTAGTACTTGTCCATCTTTCTTAACTGGCTATAAACCATATAACCAACTCCTAATTTTTTGATGTGGGACTATTGGAAGGGGCATCACAAGAACTAGAATAATGATGACCATATGGAAGATGAAGAGAAAGATGCAAGCGAAACTTTCTGCAACAAGGTCTAGCCAATAAGACCTTTTGTGGGCTATTATTTAACTTTCAATAAATGAGCTCCCTAATATGACCTTATGTGAAATGTGTTTGCCTTTTGACTTTTGGCAATTGTGTTTATTGCTACAAAGAAATGTGACATTTGTTGATGAATTCAATGAAGTGGTATTTTTTTTAGTAGCAAAGAATTATATAAGCATTTTTTTAGTTTTATATATATATATATATATATATATATATCTTTTCTTTATATATGAATTTGATATGTAAGAGCAAAGCAAAGCTGATGGAGGTTAAGAAGCTCTACACCCTCAAGATGCCTCCAGAGGTTGAGAACACCATCCTCACTATGTGCCCTAGTTGTAAGCGTTGTAAGTTCATGGATGGTGTTAACCAATACTCAATAACTCCCATCACAAAATGCAACTTAATTAGGCCCTCTAAGTAAAGATTAGGACCAAAATAATGAAGACTATATGTATATACGCATGGATGAAAATGGTACAAAGGTTTCAAAAATAAGTCCTCGCTTCTTTCTCGTATTTATCTTCACTGGTTTATAATTGAAGTCATTTTTTCTTAATATAATCACATATCCCACTCCAAACCCACTCCTTTGCCGCTACATACCTTATAGGGCACGAGGTCTATGCATCTGAATTCATCACTTAATGGTGATAAGTGAGAATTTAAAACAAACAAAACATTTCATTAATAAATAAGTATTTTGATACATGGCCTAATTAACTCTCATTAAGTAATAAATTTAAGTGAGATATAATTGCTAAAATAATGGCAAAGAATGGTTATTAGGAGTTCGCCTGTCATTACTACTGCAAAAAGTTAAATAGACTATAGTAAGTTTTAGAAAAAAGACTATGTTTTTCATAAAAAATGGAGTCTAATATTTTAGAATAAGATTTCAAAAAATTTTACAAATTAAAAGGCTGCATCTTTTATTAGAAACACAGTCTTATATTATCTTATAATATAAAAAGATTATATTTTTAAATAAGATGTAGTCTTATATTATCTTATAATATAAAAAGACTATATTTTTAATTAAGACATAGTCTTATATTATCTTATAATATAAAAAGTCTATATTTTTAATTAAGACGTAGTCTTATATTATCTTATAATATAAAAAATTATATTTTTAATTAAGACGTAGTTTAATATAAAACTAAAAATTTATCTTTTTTTTCTTCTTCTAATTCATTTTTTTTCTTATCCTAAACGAAACCCTCCATACCCAAAGTCAAATTTCTTTCTTCCATCCGTAGTTTTATTCTGAATTAGGATTTCGTTTGTGAAAACTTCACCGACCACCATGCAGGATTAAGGTTAAGAAGACTTTACCACCATTAGGATTTTGTTTATAAAGACTTTATCACTAAGCGGGATTAGGATTTCGTTTGCTGTCGCTGGTAATCTTTTATTTTTTTATTATTTTTTGTTTTAATTTAAGGATTGATAGAGGGAGAGAGAGAGAGAGAGAGAGGGCATGCCCACCGAGGAGTCCCTTTCCCTCGTCGTCCACTTCCTTGGCCGCCGCCCATCGCTGACGTCCTCTCCGAGTTCCGCCGCTTCGCCGGTCCGCTTACCGTCTCAGCCACCATCGACCGCCTCGCTCGTTCCGGCCGCCCCGCCGACGCTGTCTGCTTTTTCGACTCCCTCCCTCGTGACCTTGGCCTCCGCCGCGATCGCCCTGGCCTCGCCGCCCTTGTCATCGCCCTCACCGACAACGGCTTCCCAGGTCACGCCGAGGGTTGAGGCCATCGGGGAGGCCGCAGAGGGTGCCGTGGAGGACCTCGGCACCGGCAGGGAGGAAAGGGACCGTGTCGGTAGGGCACGATTCTTATCGGAAGAGAAGTTTTGAGGAGGCATTTGAAAAAGTGATCCTCGCCACTCCCAGAGAAGATTACTCTGCCTCTCTTCGTCCACAAAAATGGCGGAGATGAAGATGATGAGAACGACAGCCAACGACTTAAGAATCCACACGAGCTCAACAGGTAATTGGTGCTGGCGCTGAAGAAAGTTGGAGTGCAGGCTCTGGTCTTGGAGCGGTCTCACGAGCTCTGCGCCACGGGCGCCGCCCTCGAGCTCTTCAACAACGCCTGGCGTGTCCTTGACGTGCTTAGTGTCGCCTATAAGCTCACCTCTATCTATGATGAGTTCAAAACGTACCCCCTCTCTCTTTCTCTCTATATATATTATTTTGTCTCGTTACTCTAATCTTCACTTAATGCAAGGTTAGACTATTATTGATGTTGGATAAATTCTTGCCTTCGTAGAGGGCGTGTGACGAACCTGGTTATCGGAGCTACGCAGGAAATGTCTATGAAGGACAGGTATTTGATGATTTGTTTGTTAACGGCTTTGCCGTGGAGATTGATGATGGAAATGCTTGTTATATGCCAGCGAAGGGAGGGGCGTTAGGGCGGTGCACAGGAAGGCCTTGCTGGAGGCACTTGCCGAGGAACTGCCACCTTGTACCATTAGATTCTCTTCAAAGCTAGCTTCCACAAGGAGCGAAGTTAAAGACGATTCATCTGAAGTCACTGCTCTCTGTTGGGAAGATGGAGTTATCATCAAAGCAAAAGGTACCTGACCACTTGATGCTATAGTTGAATCTAATTTAACACCATGATCATGACCATCTCTAATAAGTCAGCCAACAAATGCAACAAGGTCAGTGAATTGTGGTTGCTTGACTGTTAATTTTATATCCCTTCTTCCTCATCTTCCTCTTCCTCTGTTTTTTAGAGCGAGTGATCATTAATCCCATGAAACTTACGATATCTCAGAAAAAACTGTTACGACACCCTAGCTGAAACTGTTAAAGCAGAACCTTACGACACTCAAGAAAACATTACGACAATGCAGTTACAAACCTATGACAGAACCTTACGAAACTGCAGTTACAAACCTACGACACCCAAGTTAAAGACATACGACACCCCAGATAAAAACTACGACACCCTTCAATAGTTAAAGACAACTGAAACTCACGATACACCAGAAAACAACTTACGATACTCCTGATAAAAACTACGACACTCTTTAACAGTTAAAGATATAACTGAAACTTACGATATCTCAGAAAACAACTTATGACACCTCAGATCAAAACTACGACACATGTTAACAGTTAAAGACATAACTGAATCGCATGACACCTCAGAAAATAACTTACGACACCCTAGAAAATAACTCACGATAATGGAGCTGTAACATGACGACACCCTAACTGAAACTGCTAAGGCAGGAACTTATAACATCCCAGAAATAACTTACGACACCGAAGCTGATGATAACTATGGAAATTATGATACCCTAAAAAAATTTATTCGACACCCCAGTTCTTATATAACGATACCCTAGATGTAACTGTTAAGTCACGAACTTATGACACTCCAAAAAGACTGTTACGATACCTCAGTTCTTATATTACGACACCCTAGCTGAAACTGAATGCAGAAACTTACGACACCCTAGAAAATAACGTACGATACCCGAGTTGTAAAATGATGACACCAGAGCTATAGGGTCAGGGTATAATGGGGAATATAGGCTGAAACACTATGACAACACCCTAGTTCATAAGGTATAACATCTTAGTTAAAAGAGTATGACATTCATGCAGAAAAACATAAAATTAAAGGTATTGACATTCGCTAGAGGACTGAGTTATGACTTTCAGAATGTCATAACATACCAGAGATGTTACCTGAGCATTAAACAGTTTCCTAATGCATTAACTTCCTCTAACGACCAAAATAGTTGGTGTAATAAAGGAACTATAAAAAGATGTGAGAACAAGGACTTTTTACTTCCTACTGCGGATGACATTTTCTCCTGAAGTTAATGAAGTCTTCAATAGCTAGGTATTCTAGTCTCGAAGCTGAAATATTTTCTTTCGATCAAAAATCAAAATACTTTTTAGAGCACTTTTTCTGAGCAACAAAGAAGCTTATATCACCAACGGAAACAGGAGGAAATCCTTAGACCAGACTCTCAAAGCGAGGGAAAAGGATCTTGCTCAAACCTTGGACTGATTCTTTATATCCGAAAGCCAGAGCAAGGGGAAAGAATGTTTTAGAATCAGAAAAAGTTTTTCTTCCATCAGATATAATCCAAGAAAAGATGGCAGGTAAAAGTAGGCTGAAGGGAAGGAGCATTTGCGTCAGCACATAATTTTTAAAATAAAATTGAAGCGCTTTTAATGGACGTCACCATCAAAACGTAACATCGTATCAGTGCTATCCCATCCCACAGTATTAGGCCACGTGGGATCCATGTGGACCAATAAGGAGGGGCGATGAGTTTACGTTGGATTTGCTGCACCGAAGGCGGTATACAAAGACTTTTCCTTGATTGAGTTCAAACCATATCGGCCCTAATCTTTTCTTTTATTAGGTTGTTTTGAGGGTGAGACATTTTTTTTTTCTTTTTTCTTTTAAAGTGTCTTTTGTATCTACCAAGATAGATTTTAGCCATCATCAACTTATTTCCATCAAAAAAAGCTTTCGTTAAATTATGAATATAATATGCATTAAGATTTGATCAGAAACATCTTGACTTTTAGTCTAGTTGACCTGAACGATCTCCGACCAATTTGCTATGGCGAAGTTTTTTTCATAAATAGTGAAGAGAAGAAGATAAATTCAAGTTTGCAATTTTATTGAGTATCCACACACTTAATGTCAATTATACCTCCCTTGAGGATGCAAAACATAGTATTACGATGTGATTAATAAGATGTTAATGTAAGTTAAGTTGTGTTGGGTACATTCTGCATCTCGTTTTGCATCATACCTCAAACTCTAGTGCCCCAGTGTTGTAAAGATGCCCTGGAGATGCAGTCTTTAGTTATCATATGAATATAAGAAAAGAAAAGAAAAGACATTTCATGCCTCAGAAAATAGTTTCTTATATTTAGGTTTGTGAAAGTAGGCAAAACATGTAAATGCGTGACAAAAGACGAGGCGGCGGTGGCGGGCAAAGCACCGGAACTCCATCTCCAGGCGAAGAGATGGGTACTGATAGGGCCAATAAGCCTCATGGGCAATGATAATCTCACTGGGGTTGGATCAATCATTTCTGGAGTCGGCTCCGAGAAGACACCACCTCGGCCTCAGCAAGACAGTCCCTTGGCCTCAGGAAGACACCCCCTTGGCCTCAGCAAGACAACCCCTCGGCACACCCACTCGGCCTCAGCAAAACACCCCCTCAGCCATGAACAGTGATCGACCTTTTCCCTTTGGCTCCCTTGGCCCTCGACCTTGGCCCCCTCGGCTCCCTCAGTCATGAACAGTGCTCGGGCCCCTCAGCCTCAGCCTCGGCCATGAACAGTGCTCGGGCCCCTTAGCCTCGGCCTCGGCCATGAACAGTGCTCAGCCATGAACAGTGCTCGGCCCCCTCAGCCTTGGCCTCGGCCATAAACAGTGCTCAGCCCCCTCAGCCTCAGTGCTCGGCCATGAACAATGCTTGTCCCCCTCAGCCTTGACCTTGGCCATGAACAGTGCTCGGCCATGAACAGTACTCGGCCTCCTCAGCCTCGACCTCAGCCATGAACAGTGCTCGGCCTCTTCACCCTTAGCCTCGGCCATGAACAATGCTCGGCCTCTTCAGCCTCGGCCTCGGCCATGAACAGTGATCGGCCTCTTCCCCTCAGCCATGAATAGTACTCGTCCATGAATAGTGCCATGCAAATATTTACCCACATTCTTCTTTGGAGCTCATCCAAGGCCATGAACAGTGCCATGCACGTACTCTATAATCAATACTCCATGAGGGACAAAGCCAGCTTCAACTCTAAATTTCATCTTCTGCCTCAACGGCTACACTTTGAGGCCCACATGGCTAACTTTATCGTCCATCACTGTCCACACAGGACAGCGGAAGGGTGGCGTGGGGGACATGTTTGGCAAACTCCGTAACGGTCGGTCATGCCCTGCAGCAGCCTGCAACAACTGTCTAAACCGAGCAGTACCTGCCAACTATGCAGCCACCCATATTTGATGGGACATAGCCTGCACTTCTGATATGCCACTAAGAAGCAAACCCTGCCATTGCTGTCACCATCATAAATGCTCTGACAAGTGATCATGCCCCAAGTCTCACAGACTCCAAGCATCAATAAAATGGGTAAGAGGGACCCCCGACGAGGTATCTGATAACTCATCACACTCTTAAACACTCATTCTTGCTCATAGAGAGCTCTAAGCCTCTCTCTTCTCTCTTTCGAGCTTTCTCAAGCTCACGGCTATTGCCCATAGCATTGACTTGAGCATCAAAGGGTTCCTACCAGAATCTTTGGTCTTCGAAACTTTTTACAGGCTCCCAAGCACGAGGAGCTCGCCGAAGGATCCTGGGCTCACTGGAGAAGGTGACCGGACGCTCGCAGGCGCTCGAGGATGGTGATTTGGCGTTAACAGATTGGCGCACCAAGAAGAGGGGCAGAGCATGGATCATCAATGATGCTAGCTTGCGGATCCTCGTCCTCTTTAGATTAGCATGGTGGATCAAAAGATGGTAATGATAAGAACCCATGAAGCTTCTGCTACTCATGCTGGGGGGGCACCCTCAACAAGCTGAGCAATAGAGCCAACCGCTCCACTCCACCATCGCCACTACCTTAGGCCACTCAAGCAAAATAGCATGCCACCCTCGTCCTGCAAATCCATACTTTGACAGTAGCTGTTCAAAAGCTCCAGAAGTAATATCTCACGGCCACACAGCAGCCAGCAAGGGCTTCCGCTCCCTCTTTAGTTGCTGCTCAGGCCAGCCATCATCTATCCCGCGGAAGTTTTCTCAACAAGAGGCTCACCGCCTTCAAGCTCATCAGCATGAGCATCTTCAAGCTCAAAAGTAAGAGCTCATTAGCAAGAGCGCCACCGCTCGCCGTCCAAATAGCCTCCTCTCCTACGGACGGCGATGCGGGAAGGCCCAAGCAAGGACGCCAACACCTCCACTCCAATCAACTTGCTTTCCGGGGGGGCAGACCACCAGCAGGCTTTGTATCCAAGTCAACAGAAGGAGATAAATTTCTCCAAAGGCGCTTCACAATGACAGCCTTTTCCACTCAGACAATCTAATCCACAAAAGGCGTGCGACCCGAGGCTATCTTCGACCGACAGGAGTTGATCGATACTCCTCCTTGGCTGCTTTTTCTCCCTCCAAACCATCGGCATCAAATGCCACATCATCATCATCACCTGGCATATCTTCCTGGCCGGATTCCTTCTAAGAAGCAAGGTCCTGGCCTGGCTGTGCGGGGGGGGGGGGGGGATCGAGGGCGTGGTCCAAGTCCTAGCCCAGTGCCATGCCATGCAAACTTAAATGAACAAGATTTAATATATGAAGGGAAGGAAGCTTGGTGCCAGCAAGAGGACAAAGAGAGGACATTGGGTGGAGGGGTCATTATGGCCTTCATTGTACTCGGATGTCAGGGTCCATTAATGCCAAAAGAGACCAACAATACAGGTTCTCCTTCACTCTCGAATAGTCTTCTTTGCCTCCGCAAACACCTCGATTCAGCACCAGGAAAAGCTAAGGAAAGCTCTCTATCCCAACTCCATGCCAACCCCAGCGTCATCGAACACGATGCAAAGGCGAAAAAGCTACAAAAGCTAAGTACACTACACTGTGAGAAAAGCTTCTTTTCATTAATACTTGAATGCACTGCAGAAAGACCGACAGTAGCGTCGATAACAAAGACCGACTCCAGTGCGGCATCAATGGCTTTGTCACAACCTTAATGGCATTGTCAAAGTCTCAATAGCTTTATCCCAGCCTCGGAGGCTTAACTCTGTCTCAGCGGACAATGGCCACCCGAGTAGCCGTTCGTAGACTTCACATCAAAAGAAAAAGGCACCTGACAACTCTCAACTCTCATGTCACCCTTCGGGGTTAAAAGGCATCTGGCGACTCTCAACTCTTAGGTCATTCTTCGGGATTCAAAAGGCACCTGAACTTGGTCCAAGCACTCTCAGGTCACCTCCGGGTTAAAGGCTCCCGAGCATGGTCCCATCACAGCGACTCTCGGGTCACCCTTCGGGGTTCAAAAGGCACCTGAGCCTGATCCAAGCACCCTCAGGTCACCCTCCAAGGTTAAAGGCTCCCGAGCATGGTCCCATCACAGCGACTCTCGGGTCACCCTTTGGGGTTCAAAAGGCATCTGAGCCTTGTCCAAGCACCCTCAGGTCACCCTTCGGGGTTAAAGGCTCCTGAGCATGGTCCCATCACGACTCTCGGGTCATCTTTGGGGTTCAAAAGGCACCTGAGCCTGGTCCACCCACCCTCAGGTCACCCTTCGGGGTTCAAAAGGCACTTGACGACTTCAACAACTCTCAGGTCACCCTTCGAGGTTAAAAGGCACCTGACGACTTCGGCAACTCTTAGGTCATCCTCCAGGGTTCAAAAGGCTCTCGATGGCCTCAACCTTAACTCAGCGGCTCTATCAGCCTTAGCGGTTGTATCTCTTTGCCTCCATGGCCTCATTACAACCTCAACTTTTTATCTCAGCCCCAGGGGCCTTATATCTGCCTTAGCAATGTTATTGCAGCCTAACAACTCTATCAGCCTCAACGGCTCTATCTTTTTATCTTCATGGCCTTATTACAACCTCAACGGTTTCATCTCAGTCCCAGCGGCCTTATATCTGCCCTAGCGATATTATTGTAGCCTCAATGGCTTCATCTCAGCCTCAGCGATATTAACCCTATCTCAGCGGCCAATGGCCAACTGGGTAAGACCTTTGTTTAAATTATACGCTTGCAACATATTGCTGGTCACTTTCAACCATCCAAGAAGAAGCCCAGACAACTCACAATTGGAAGAGGTCAACTCCCCAGCTCACAGTTGACAGGCACTCACCTCCAAACTTCATATCAAAGATAGTAGACCCAAAGTCAACTCATAGTTGGGAGAGGCCAACTTCCCAACTCATAGTTGGCGGGTATCCACTTTCAACTCTATGTCGGAAGAGGATTACTAGCTGCCCTCTGGTCAACTTACCTCCAACATTGCTTAAAGTCTTTGAGCAGGCAAAAGCACAAGAGAGCATGCAGACGTGGTCACAAGTCCACACAAGGCAGACGAAAACTATCCAAAGCTGGCTGCAAAGACAAGTGCAAAATAAAGATATTACAATTCCTACACTCCTTTCGCTTGGCGGATGCAAGGCATGTAGTCGCACAAACTCAGGAGTGTGGGGGGCATCTGATAGCGCCAATAAGCCCTATGGGCAACGGTAATCTCACCGGGGTTGGACCAGTCATTTCTGGAGTCAGCCTCGGAAAGACTCCCTCGGCCTCGGAAAGACACCTCCTCGGCCTTAGGAAGACACCCCCTCGGCCTCGGCAAGATAGCCCCTCGGCCTCGAAAAGACACCCCTCGGCCTCAGCAAGACACCCCTTCAGCAATGAACAGTGATCGACTCTTTCCCTCGGCTCCCTCGGCCTTGGCCCTTGGCCTCGGCCACGGCCCCCTCGGCTCCCTTAGCCTTGGCCTCGGCCTCGGCCCCCTTGGCCTTGGCCATGAATAGTGCTCGGCCATGAACAGTGCTTGGCCCCCTTAGCCTCGGCCTCGGCCATGAACAATGCTCGCCCCCTCAGCCTCAGTGCTCGGCCATGAATAGTGCTTGGCCCCCTCAGCCTCGGCCTTGGCCATGAACAGAGGCCCCCTCATGAACAGTGCTCGGCCATGAATAGTCTCGGCCCCCTCAACCTCGGCCTCGGCTATGAACAGTGCTCGGCCCCCTTAGCCTTGGCCTCGGCCTCCATGAACAGTGCTCGCCTCCTTAGCCTCGGCCTTAGCTATGAATAGTGCTCGGCCATGAACAGTGCTCGGCCTCTTCAGCCTCGGCCTTGGCCCTGAACAGTGCTCGGCCTTCAGCCTCGGCCTTGGCCATGAACAGGCCTCTTCAGCCTCGGCCTGGCCATGAACAGTGATCAACCTCTTCCCCTCAGCCATGAACAGTGCTCGGCCATAAACAGTGCCATGCATATGTTCACCCACGGCCTTCTTTAGAGCTCATCCAAGGGCATGAACAGTGCCATGCACATACTCTATAATTAATACTCCACGAGGAACAGAGTCAGCTTCAACTCCAAATTTCATCTTCTGCCTCAGCGGCTACACATTGAGGCCCACGTTGCCTGCCTTTATCGCCCATCACTGTCCACACAAGACAGCGGAAGGGTGGCATGGAGGACACATTTGGCAAATGCCGTAACGGTTGGCCATGCCCTGCAGCAGCCTGCAACAGCTGTCCAAACTAAGCAGTACATGCCAACTATACATCCACCCATATTTGACGAGACATGGCTTGCACTTCTGACATGCCACTAAGAAGCAAGCCCTGCCATTGCTACCACCATCACAAATGCTTTGACAAGTGATCATGCCCCAAGTCTCACAGACTTCAAGCATCAATAAAATGGGTAAGAGGGATCCTTGACAAGGTAACTGATAACTCACCATACTCTTAAACGCTCATTCTTGCTCACAGAGAGCTCTAAGCCTCTCTTTTCTCTCTTTCGAGCTTTCTCAAGCTCACGGCTGTTGCCTAGAGCACTGACTTGAGCGTTGAAGGGTCCCCACCAAAATCTTTGGCCCTAGGACTTTTTGTAGGCTCCCAAGAGCAAGGAGCTCGTCGGAGGATTCCGGGCTCGCTGGAGGAGACGATCGGACGCTCGCATGCACTCGAGGATGGTGATTTGGCGTTAACAGGTACCACTTGTGGAGGGAAAGGTAGAAGGTGGTGGTCGTCGTCGATTGCATGTCCCTATCAGAGGAGTGGCAGGAAGAGAGGGCGTGCGAGAGGTCGTGGATGATGGCGTCGGAGGAGTGGAGGAGGGCGACGTCCGCGAAGGAGGTGCAACGGAGGGTGCCATTGGCGGAGATCTAGGCAGCATCCTTGGGGGCACTCCAGTTCAGCTTAGGGAAGGCGGCGCCACCTAGGGCCACGATTGACCGCTCCACCGCCACCTCCAGCTCTGGGAACGAAGGACCGGCGGCGATAGAGGCCTCGCCAGCATCGTCGGAGGACGAGGAAGAGAAGGAAGTCTCGGAGTCGAGGAGGGAGACGGGGTCAAGGTGAGCGGTGGGGTGAAGGAGGGGGTCGCGGCCGGAAATGAAGACAGGAAGGAGGAAAGGGGCCGGGGCATCGCCATCACCGTCACCATCCCCGTCGCCTTTAGGACGAGGGTCAAGGGGGAGGCCTTGGAGGTAACGAAGGAAGGAGTCAGGGAGGGGGTGGAAGAGGGTGCGGATGGTATAAGGTTTGAAGATGGGATACCACTCCTGAATTTGGCACCGCCACAGCTCCGCTTCTCTCATTTTCCTTTGGCTCTCTCTCTCTCTCACTCGCCCTCGCGTTTCAGTCGGTTTGGGCTGAACCGGGGGCTGTGGGCAGCGGCTCTATTTTATCTTATATCGCCTGGACCAGTGTTGATAAACGATGGGCCTGGCCAACAGCCCTGCGCTCTCATCTATTCTAGTGGTCTCGGTTCAAAAGGCTCTAGGTTAAGGGCGTTCAACTGGGCTGCGCATTGCTTTGGGCGACGTGTATGCAAAGTGCGGAAAGATACAACCTACTCGACACATGTTCGAAATAATGCCCCGTAGAAATCTAGTTGCTAGGAACCAAACGCGATGCTAAGTGGCGGCTCTCGGTGCACGGAATGGGCGTTCAATGCCTAAGTTGTTTCCCGAATGGTCGCAGAAGAAGAAGCATCGCAGCCATAGGAGTTTTGATCGTATCTAGTGCCTGATTTGCATTATTTGGTATAATTGGAAGCCTTGAACAAAATAGAGAGGCTTTCAGACCAAGGTATCGATGTGCTCTAAGGGAGATCGCTAAGGTCAGAGGGGTGTGTGTGTGTGTGTAATATGAAATAGCAAGTCTTGTTAATGGATGTTACTTAGCATGAAGGTGCAATGAGCTTGCACTTTTGCTTGCATCGTATCTTATAATCTTATTTGATAAATACGCATGTACATGAATTCTCCTAAATTCACACAAACATGAAACTACAAGTATGACAATTAACTTGATATTCTCACTTGCTTTCTTTAAACAAATATAGCATTTAACAAACAAAATACCCGAAGAAATCAAAAACAAGAATTTGCAGGTAGAGAAAGCCCATATCAAAAATGTTTAGGTGTATTTATGCATGCTTATCATTAGGTTTTTCAACCTTGATTATTCTCCTCTCTCACTCTCTCTAAGAGGAAAAAAAGAGGAGCCTTTGAAGCAAATGACTCCATTGGTGGGTCAATATAGGAAGTTGCATTAGCAAATTGAACTAAAAAAATGCTTATGTAATTTTTTTTAGTATATCATCATTTTCTCTTTTAATAAATAGTATTGTGTCAACATTTTTTCTAATGAATTTATTGCTAATCAAGAATTTGCTTAATCGATCATACCACGCTCGAGGAGCTTGCTTCAAACCATATAAGGCTTTATTCAATTTAAAAACATGGTTTGAAAACATGTGGTTCTCAAATCCTGGTGGTTGTTCAACAAACACTTGCTCGGCAATATATCCATTTAGGAAAGCACTCTTAACATCCATTTGATATAACTTGAAATTCATGAAGCATGCAAAAGCAAATAACAATCTAATAGCTTCTAGTCTAGTAACAGGAGCATAAGTTTCATCAAAATCAATTCCTCTTCCTGACAATAACCTTTAGCTACTAGTATTGCTTTGTTTCTAACTATGTTACCATGTTCATCCAACTTGTTTCTAAATACCAATTTAGTCCCAATAATTGGATGATCATGAGGTCTAGCAACTATTGTCCATACATTATTTCTTTCAAATTAGTTCAATTCATCATGCATAGCATTTATCCATTCTATATCATCCTTAGCATCATCAAAACATTTAGGTTCAATATGAGAAACAAATGCTAATTATTATAAGTATATCTAAATAAAGATCTAGTTCTAACACCTTGCAATATATCACCAATAATAAATTCCTTAGGATGTTATGTACATACCTCCAATCTCTTTCTAGGTCAAGATTACCTTGAGTTCTTCGTGATTTATTTGCTCTTGATTGGCTTGAACAATTGATTCCTCTTTTTCTTCTAGAGTAAGATCTTTCACTTGATTTTTTATTTCTCTTGCATCATCAATAGCCTTTCTCTTCCTTGTTGAAAGATCATTAGTTTCATCAAAATAACATGAATTAATTCTTCAACCACTAAGGTACTTTTATTGAAAACTCTATAAGCTCTACTAGAAGAAGAGTAGCTAAGAAAAATACCTTCATCAGATTTCGCATCAAACTTGTCAAGATTTGATTTTCCATTATTCAAGATAAAACATCGACATCCGAAAATACGAAATTATGCAATTTTAGGTTTTCTACTTTTGCAAAGCTCATATGGGGTCTTTTTCAAAATAGGTTTAATCAAAGCTCGATTTAAAATGTAACATGAGGTGTTGATTGCTTCTGCCCAAATATTCTTTAGGAGATTGCTCTATACAACATGGTATGAGCCATTTATTCTAAAGTTTGATTTTTTTTTCTACCATCCCATTTTGTTGAGGTATCCTAGATTAGAAAAATTATGATTAATGCCATGCTCATTATAAAAACTTTCAAAAAGATAATTTTCAAATTCTTTTCCATGATCACTTCGAATAGATAAAATTGAAACTCCCTTTTCATTTGTATTCTTTTTGAATAGATTTTGAAATGCAAAAAAATGCTTCATCTTTTCTAACTAAAAATAAAACCCAAGTAAATCGAGAGAAATTATCGATAATTACAAAATTGTAGCGTTTGCCTTCTAGACTTGTTATTCTAGTCGGCCCAAATAAATTCATATGCAATAATTCCAATATCCTAGTAGTTGAAATCATATTTTTTGATATAAATGGAATTCTAGTTTGTTTTTCAAATTGACATGCATCACAAATCTTATCTTTTTTTAAAATTCAACTTTGATAAACCTTTGACTAAATCTTTTTTAAATAATTTTAAAAGAAGATCCATGCTAACATGTACAAGTCTACAATGCCATAACCAACTAGATTCATCAACTTTAGCATTCATAACAACTAGACAATCAAAATCATGGTCATTTAAATCATTCAAATCAATAGTATAAATATTTTCATGCTTATGACCAATAAATTTCGTACAATTGTTAACAGGATTAGAAATAATGCAAACAAATGATTCAAAAATCACTTTAAAACCTTTATCACACAATTGACTAATATTTAATAGATTATGCTTTAAACTACTAACTAATAAAGCATTATCAATATATGTATGAGGTGTGATATCAATTTTATCATTGCCAATGATTTTACCTTGGCCATTATCTCCAAAGGTAACCATACCTCCATCTTTTGATTTCAAAGTGATGAATTGCGATTCATCACCCGTCATGTGTCTTGAACAATTGCTATCAAGATATTACTTTCTTTTAGATCCATAGATTGCAAGACACACCTGCAAACACAATATCACGCTTTACTTTTAATTACCCAAGCTTTCTTGGAGCCTTTAGTATTAGTCAATATAGTTCCTTTTGGAACCCAAACCTTTTTAATACTACTACATGCATAGGACTTTTATCCCTTTAAATTATATTTAAAATAGGTAACATTAGAAGTTTGACCAGCATGTATGAAAATGTTTTTCAAATATTTTTATTTTCTAAAGGAATTATAGTCTAATCCAGCTCTATCAAAAATAGCTTTTTGGCTATCTAAAATCATATCTGGTTTTAAAGAACTCAAAAGTAAATTTATCTACTACAGGTTTAAGTCTATCAACTTCAATTTTCAAATCTTTATTTTTTTTCTTCAAAAGATCATTTTCTTTAATATATTTATTATTTTTTAAAATTAGATTTTGTATTTATTTTTTTAAATCTTTATTTTTGGAACTAAGATTAGCAAAATCATCAACTAACTCATAAAAAGTACCATGCATTTCTTCAAATAAAAAGTCATCAAGGAAACTTGGACTTACCTTCTTGTTGTCCGCCATGAAGCAAAGATTAGCTACTTCAGTCTTTTCATCTCCCTCTGAGCTTGAATTTTCATAATCACTCCATGTAGCCATCATTACCTTCTTCTTGAATTTCTTGGGACCTTTCTTAAGTTGTGGACATTCCGATTTAAAGTGTCTCAACTTTTTGCATTCATAACATATAATTTCTTTTCTTTTTCTTTATTTCCATCTCCTTTCATAAATAGTTTCCGTTTTTCTTCAACTTTTTTTTCTTTTCATAAACCTTTTAAACTTTCTAGTAATGAGGATCATGTCCTTATCATCACTTTCCTCCATAGATTCATCTGACTCTTCCTTTTGATCAAAAATTTTGAGAGCCATAGTTCTTTTTGACTCATCCTCATCGGTGTGTTTCTTAACTTGAAGTTCATGAGTCATGAGGGATCCCAATAATTATTTCAAAGGTAAAGCATTTAGATCCTTTGCCTCTTGAATAGGAGTGACTTTGGCCTCCCAAGACCTAGGCAAAGACTGTAATACCTTCCTCACATGATCAGCATTAGAATATGATTTACTGTTGCTGCCAAGTCATGTTCCTCCAATGCCGAAAAACAAAGATCCTCCTCCTCGAAGAAGCTCCTACAAAGAAGTCCTCGGAGACCGGTTGCACCGGTGAGGACCCTCCGACGCTCAAGTAAGAGACTCGGGAACAGTGAAGAAAAAGAGCTAATAGGAAATAGCTAGAGAACTTGAGTTCAGATCCCTCCCTCGTTGTGAGTGTGGGTTTTTATACCTGTTCGAGGGTCCCTTTTTCCGCTTCCAGAAGGTGGCTGATTTCAAGGTGCCGCTATCCGATAGTGGATGGATGGCCAGACTGACAGTGATAGGTCGCAACCGACACTGGACATGTCAGAGGTGTCTCGCTCTGCCAGCCCTGCTAGGCACGACACCACAGGTGGCAGGTGGGCCTAGTCATGTTAGGCATGCACCATTATGGGCAGTGGCCATGAATAGTTGCTGATGGTTAGTGGGCCATGTGGCAACTGCAGGCTATTGTTGGGCCACATGGTCGTGTCAGGCGGCTCGAGGATGAAGGGACTCCAGGGCTAAAGCCGAGGGGACACGACGTCCGTGGCCAAGGGGACATAAGTTCGAGGCCGAGGGGATCTGAGGTCCGAGACCGAGGGGGTCCGAGGCTGAAGTCGAGGGGACACAAGGTCCGTGGCCAAGGGGACATGAGTCTGAGGCCAAAGGGACCTCGGAGGTCCGAGGCCGAGGGGACTCCTGGTCCGAGGCCGAGGGGTCGCCAGGTCCGAGGCCAAGGGGTCTTCAGGTTCGAGGCCGAAGGGTCTCCATGTTCGAGATGGAGGGGACCTCGGAGGTCTGAGGAGGCCTTTGAGGCCGAAGCTGAGGGTTTCATCAGTTGCTTTTTCCATTAACCCACACAAGGCTTGATCAGCCACATCAGATGCCCCCTCGCTCCTGAGATGATGCGGGCCCACCCCTGCGAGGCGAAAGGGTTGTAAGTTCCCCAGTGGTTGATCCCGCCATGCCGCCAATTGTCGAAGGGCACGTGTCTCTAGGTGCAGTGATGCCTTAGCGCGGGTGACCTGGGCGCTGAAACGTCACCGCCTCTGCTAACCGTCAGATATGCGGAGACCTGCCTTGAAGTGGGAGTGTCCTCTCGGAAGCCCCGAAAAGCAACCGCCATCATTGCCATCACGATGCTGGCACCAGCGATGCCTCACTATTGGCCGAAGGTGGAGCATCTCACTTGTCGGGCACCTGCCAAGGCGACCCCGCCTATAGCGGGAGTCTACATGGCCAATTAGGTAAGGAGGGACGATTTGAAACTAATAAGTCGGGGGAGGGGGGAAAGCTTCGAGTCTGGTCACTTTGCTCTAAGATTGTCTTCCTCCTTCGGCTCTCCTGACTGTGTCTTCCTCCCGAGAACCTATCCTTGCTGCCTCCTTTTTCGATCCAAGTCAGTTCTTTGATTGTCCTAGCTCCACTTTCAGCTCTCATGGCCTCTTCTCCATCCTGGTCTTCCTCTGTTGATCCCGAGGATCATATTTCCTCCTCGAGGCTTCGCGTCTCTCCATCTCCTGCTCCCTCGTGGTCCTCCTCCTCCCCCTTCAAAGACCACATACCTCTAGCTCAACGACGAGTCGCCGGTCGGGCTCCTACTAGGAGCCACCAGCCAATCGTCGGTACCTCTTCAAGGATGGGGGCGGAATCTTCGGCAGGGACCGCCTTCACGGTAATGGGCCAAGACCTGGCTAACATCTAGACCCGTTACAAGATCCCTAGGGATATAGGGCTGTTCCTACCAACCCTTGATGATAGAGTAGTTTCCTTTTGACCCGATAGGATTGCTATCTATGAGGTCTCCCTCAGGATAGGTTTTCGCTTACCCTACCACCCCTTTTTCCTCAATCTCCTCGATCGGTACTTCCTGACCCCTGCCCAGTTGGTCCTGAACTTCATTCGAACCATCTGCGGTTTCATTGTACTTTGCCACTTTCATGGTATTGAGCCCAGACTCTCCCTCTTCCACTGCTTTTACACCCTCTAAAGGGTGCGTTGTCGAACTGTCGACCGTTGTCGGTGATGAGGGTATGCGGTAGTCCAAACTGGCAGATTATAGACTTTCAGAAAAAGGATCTCACTTTGCCCTCGGTAATCTTAGCTAGTGCCTCGGCCTCGATCCATTTGGTGAAGTGGTCAACGGCCACCAACAGAAATTTGTGCTGGCCAGAGGCCGGGGGAAACGGGCCCAGGATATCCATCCCCCACTGGGCAAAAGGCCAGGGGGCCGCCAGGGGGCTCAGCTGAGAGGTTGGCTGCCGCTGGATGTTGGCATGTCATTGGCAGCTGTCACACTTTTGAACTAACTTGGCAGCATCCTCCTTCATCGTTAGCCAATAGTACCTTTGGCACAGGGCTTTATATGCCAGTGTTGTGCCCTCCAGATGACTCCCACAAATGCCCTCATAGATCTCCCGTATGATGTAATCAGCTTTTGTGGGGCTAACACACTTGAGGACCAGGTATGAGAAGGACCTTCGGTAGAGCCGCCCGTCCATCATCAAAAACTTAGGAGCTCGTCGCTTCAGCAGCCTAGTCTCAGCTGGATCTTTGGGGAGGGCGCCATTGGTAAGGTACCAGATGTAAGCGTCCATCCAGGAGGGTTCCTACACGATTGGCAGGGCCTTTTCTGTGGCTTCGATGCTTGGGACCTCCAGATGCTCCATATACATTCTTCCCAAAGTCCCATCGGCCGAGGTGGCCAAACGGAACAGCGCATCAGCTCTGGCGTTCTCTCCTCTGGGAATGTAACTGATATGGAAGTAAGCAAAATGGAAGGCCTGAGATTGGACCTTACTCAGGTAATGGGACATGGCCAAATCTCGAGCTTTGTATTCCCCAGCCACTTGCTCGGAGACAAGCTGAGAGTTAGTGAAAGCCCTGAGACGTCTTGCTCCGAGCTCTTCGGCCAACTTTATTCCCGCCAGCAAGGCTTCATACTCTGCTTGGTTGTTGGTGGTGGGAAAAAGGAAACAGAGAGCATACTCAACCGCCTCTCCCTCGGGGCTTGTGAGGATGAGCCAAGCTCCACTCCCCTGGGAGTTAGATGCGTCGTCTACATGAAGGATCTAGTCCTCTCTCGCCTCCACCGCCATGGGGGACTCCAAGTGTAGTTCCACCAGCTGCTCCTCGGCCCAAGTGGATTCGACCAGGAAATCGATTAACATCTGGACTTCATTGTAGACCTTGGTCGAATGGACAAGTCGAACTCCCTAAGCTTGATGGCCCACTTCGCGAGTCGGCCGAAGGTGTCAGGATGGGATAAGATCATCCGGAGGGGCTGGTCCGTGAGCACCATGATAGGATGGGCTTGGAAGTAGGGCCTGAAGCGCTGAGCAGAGACAATCAAGGCAAAGATGATCTTCTCAGTCCTGAAATACCTGGTCTCCGCATCATGAAATACCTTGCTGGTGTAGTAAACTGGCCTTTGCATCCCGTTGGTATCCATACATACAAGCACGGAGCTGACAGCTTCGGAGGAGGCTGCAAGGTAGAGAAAGAGCTCCTCCCCACTCCTCGGCTTAGACAGCAGTGATTGAGTGGATAGAAATTTCTTCAACTCCTCAAAGGCTTTCTAGCACTCCTTCGTCCACTCGAAGTCATTGACCTTGCGCAGCACCTTGAAGAAAGGCATACACCTCTCCGCTGACTTGCACATGAACCGGCTCAGGGTTGCCATCCTCCCAGTTAAGCACTGCACATCCTTCTTTCTAGCCGGGAGCCTCATGTCAAGGATAGCTCAGATTTTATCGGGGTTCGCCTCAATCCCCCACTGCATCACCATGAAGCCCAAGAACTTGCCTGTTGTCACTCCAAAAGCACACTTGCAGGGATTTAGCCTCATCTGGTATCGGCAGAGATTGTTGAATGTCTCCGCCAGGTCGGCAACATGGTCAGCAGTGCAGATACTCTTGGTCAGCATCTCATCCATGTATACCTCCATGTTGCATCCGATCTGATCCTCGAAGACCTTATTCATCAGCCTCTGATAGGTGGCCTCAGCATTTTTTAACCCGAACGGCATTACCTTGTAACAGTATATGCCCTTCTCGGTCACAAATGAGGTAGCCTCCTCGTCCGTTGGGTCCATCTTGATTTATTGTATCCGGAGAAGGCATCCATGAAACTAAGGGTCTCGTGGCCGGATGTGGCGTCCACCAGCTAGTCAATCTGAGGCAGTGGAAAGCTATCCTTGGGGCATACCTTATTGAGATCAGTGAAGTCCACGCACATCCTTCAGCTCCCACTAGCCTTACGGACCATCATGATGTTGGCTAGCCAGTCGGGGTAGTGGACCTCTCGGATGTGGCCAGCAGCCACCAGCTTACGAACCTCCTCGCCAATGGCCTTCTACCGATCGGGTGCAAAGCTCCTCTTCTTCTGTCAATGGGTCAGCATTCTGATTTAATGTTAAACTGATGGGTGATTACCTCCTTGGGTATACATGGCATGTCAGATGTCGACCATACAAAGACGTCAGAGTTGGCATGCAGGAAGGCTAGAAGCTGCTTATGTGCCTCCTCCGGGAGTAGCGCTCCAACCTGAACCATCCTCATCGGGTCCTCCCCCAGCGGGAAGGTCAGCAGGCGCTCGGCTGGCTCTCCCCTCCTCTCCAAGTCTTAAGGGTCGAGTGATTCTGGTGCCGGTGCACACACCACCCCCTGCGGGCTGGGGGCCATATGGTAGCAAAGTGGCAGCGGGTTCTGCTCCCCCGATATCTCCCCGACTCCTTTGCTAGTGGAAAACCTCACGAGCAATCTTTTGGTGGATATGACTGTGTCCAGAAGGTTCAAACTGGGTCTCCCAAGGATGGCGTTGTAGGCTAGGGGAACCCGGACAACCAGGAAGTTCATGAAAATCGTGCTCTGACACGGTGGGGTCCCGACCGTGACAAGGAGAGTGATCGTATCCTCGACCCTTAGAGAATCTCTGGTAAAAACCATCAAGGGTGTGGTGATAGGCCGGAGGGAGCGAGAAGACATGTTCATTCGAACAAATGCATCGTAACTCAAAACATCCACTGAGCTCCCACTGTCAACTAAAATTCTTTTTACAGGGTGCTTTGCTATCATCATAGACACGATGATGCTATCATCATTCTTGTTAACTACCCCCTCTAGGTCCCCTTGGGAAAAGGGAATTATAGAATCAAGCCCTTCATCCCCCCACGGCCTCTTGGAGGCGCCGCTTGCCCCCCAGGAGATCATGGCTATCGTTTTCTTGGTTGGGGCATTGTCGATGCTGACCTTAGGAGGCGGAGGTGCTGATGGGCCAGGTGCACTCGGGTTACCTATCTGAACAAACTTCCCCAAGTGGCCATACTGGATAAGGTCCTCAATCGCCTTCTTCAACTGGCGACAGTCTGTAGTGTCGTGGCCATGGTCCCAATGGAAGCTGCAGTACAAATTTTTATTGCGGGAAATATTGGGGTTCAATGGAGGAGGGCGCTGGAGATACGGCTCGCCCTCGATCTCCATCAGGATATGAGATATCGGGACGAGCAGGAGAGTGAACGGATCCTCCCTAGGAGCGAGCGCTCGCGGACGGTTGTCTAGTCAGCGGGAGGCTTGGGCCTCTTGGGCCAAGCCTTAACAAGCTCGGAACGGGCTTGCTTCTTGGCAGAACTCCCATCTGCCTTGCGCCAGGAGGAGTCGGCCTCATCGGTGCGGACGTACTTCTATGCCCAGCTCAGCAGTTCGGCGGAGGAGCCGGGCGGCTTCTTGTTGAGGGAGTAGGCAAAACCGGAGGGATGGAGCCCCCGCTTCAAGGCCAAAGTGGCCACAGAGTCCTCGAGGTTGTAGACCTTGAGGGCAGCTTCTTTGAATCGGGCGACAAAGTCCTGCAGGGACTCACCGCTTTTCTGCTAGACGGAGAATAGATTGTTTGCCACCCGGGGGATCTTCCGACAGGCGTTGAAGTGAGCCAAGAAGGCTCTCTCGAGCTGCCGAAAGGAGTTGATACTCCGCGGTGGCAAGCAGGAGTACCAAGCTCGGGCAGCCTTCCTCAGGGTGGCGGGGAAGGCAATGCAAAGCAAGGATTCAGTCATCCTCTGGACCTACATGAGGACCTTGTAGTTTTCTAGATGGTCCAAGGGATCGGCGGTCCCGTCGTATGGGTCTAGTTGAGGGAGGCGGAACCGGGTTGAAATTGGCTCCTCCATTATGCGGCGAGACAGCGGTAGATAGCTGTCGTAATCCACCTTCAGCAGGTTGGTGATCCTGCGGCTAAGCTCCTCCAGCCGCTGGTTGTATTCATCTAGCCGCGCTCGGTCTGATGAGCTATCCAACCATCAAAGGACCCCTCCCTTAAAGACTCAGAGGACGGAGAGGGGTGGTGATGATGCAGATGGATACGCTCCGTGGCGAGAAGGGGACCGAGACCTCTTAGAGGCCTTTCGACGATGATGTCGGGGCAAAGCATGGCAGTGACAAACCTCCCGGAGGGGAGATCTCCCTCGGAAAGAATGCTGACTGGGTTGGACCACCCCTCGGACCTCCTAGCGATGCCCTCTGGCATGGCTAGTGGAAACCTTCTGTGCGCGTGTCACCACCATCTTCTTGAATACTCAGGGGAGGAGAATCTGTAACTGACTGGTTCGAGCTTTCTTCTCTGTCAACCCCCCTACCTAGCATGCCAATCTGTTGCCACCAAGTCATGTTCCTTCAACGCCGGGAAACGGAGATCCTCCTCCTCGAAGAAGCTCCTGCAAAAAAGTCCCAGAGACTGGTTACATTGGTGGGGACCCTCTGACGCTCAAGTAAGCGACTCGAGAACAATGAAGAAAAAGAGCTAATAGAAATAGCTAGAGAACGTAAGTTCAGATCCCTCCCTTGTTGTGAGTGTAGGTTTTTATACCTGTTCAAGGGTCCCTTTTTCCGCTTCCAAAAGGTGGCTGATTTCAAGATGTCGATGTTTGGTAGCGGATGGGTGGCCATACTGACAGTGACAGGTCGCAACCGACACTGGGCATGTCAGAGGTGTCTTGCCCTGCCAACCCTGCCAGGCGTGGTGCCACAGGTGGCAGGTGGGCCTAGTCGTGTCAGGCATGCATTGTTACGGGCAGTGGCCACGCGCAATTGCAGACGGTTAGTGGGCCATATGGTGGCTGCAAGCGGTTGGTGGGCCACGTGGTCGTGTCAGGCAGCTCGAGGACGAAGGGACTCCAGGGCTGAAGCCAAGGGGACACGAGGTCCAAGGCCAAGGGGACATGAGTCCGAGGCCGAGGGGACCTAGGGTCCAAGAACGAGGGGGTCCAGGGCTGAAGCCAAGGGGACACGAGGTCCGTGGCCAAGGGGACATGAGTCCGAGGCTGAGGGGTCCTCGGAGGTCCGAGGCCGAGGGGACGCTAGGTCCGAGGCCGAGGGAACTCCTGGTCCGAGGCCAAGGGGATGCCAAGTCCGAGGCTGAGGGGACTCCAGGTCCGAGGCCGAGGGGACCTCGGAGGTCCGAGGGGGCCTCGGAGGTCGAGGGGGGCCTCGGAGGCCAAAGCTAAGGGTTCCGTCAGTTGCTTTCTCCGTTAACCCGCACAAGGCTTGATCAGCCATATCATTTATCAATGCTTTTAAGCCCATTAATGATATCAGTAAATCTAGTAAACATATTAGAAATTGATTCACTAAAGTCCATCTTAAATAATTCATATCTATGAACAAGCATATTTATTTTAGACTCCTTCACTTGATTGATACCCTCATGGGTAACCTCTAATCTATCTCATATTTCCTTAGCAAATAAACAAATAGATATGTGATTAAATTCATTAGCATCTAATGAGCAATACGAAACATTCATGGCCTTAGTGTTTAGTTGAGCCAACTTTTTATCATGTTCATCCCATTCTTTTTGGCTTGGAAATTTTTATGCCATTTAATCTAGTTGTAGGTGTGTGGGGACCATTTACTATGGTATTCTATAGATCATAGGCAAGTGCTTGGATGAAGATTTTCATCCTAGCTTTCTAATAACCATAATTTATACCATTAAATAGAGGTGGCCTATTAGTGAATTGTCCCTCATTCAATAAGGTTGCCATAATCTTTTGCTCTAAGCTTTTTAGGCTTAACAACAAGAGCACCTGCTCTGATACCACTTGTTGCCCAGATATAGTAACCCAAGAGAGTGGGTCAATTAGGTTTTTTAAATTTTAATTAGCTATCAAGTATGTGCACTTATATTTTCTTTTAGAAATAAATAACGTGGAGTGATGTGAGGCTAGTATGCAAGCAATCACAAATAATATAACACACAAACAACAAGATATAATGTGGTTCGATGCCAAACCCGGCACCTACATCCATACCCCAAGAACCTCCTGGGAATCCACTAAACACCACTAGCCTACCTGGCTAGCAAGCTTTTCTGGGCACAAGCGAGCCATACAAATACACTACTGGGTAGACCTCTATCCAATCACATTTTACAACTGTGAAACTAATCAAAGAATAAGAAATATAATGTTTAATATAAGATGCTCCTAATAAATAAGCAGATGAACAATAAAATATACTTAGCAACTTGAAGAGCTCAATACGAGATAGCTTCTTTTTTAATAGCGTGGCAGCAATAATGAAGCTTTTGTGGATGCTTTGAATGCTCTTCAAAGAGGGTTGTTAGAGCTTTAACACCACTTCAAGAATCAGTAATAAATGAACTTCAATGGCTTAAAATAATCAATACAACACTCTGTTGACCCAATTATTAATTTTGATGAATAACAAAAACCATATGAGCATATCTCTTATATTATTAATGATTTTAATTAAGTATTTCAGAAATTTAAAATGTTTAATTATTCAAAATCAAAGAAAAATGGAGTTTCAATCTATTTCTAATGTAATGTGTCAAAATTCAGACATTAGAGCCGACTCTAGAAGCATTAGAGCCAACACCAGAACGTATTGAAATAGTTTGATACTTTCAGCATGGATTAGAGCCAACTCCTGCAGTAATTAGAGCCAACTCTAATCGAAAGATAGTGAACCTCATTTCTATGTCAAATTAAAGCTAACTCTTGCAGGGAATTAGAGCTGACTCTAATGCCAAAATAGAGACTATGTTTTTTAGGGCACAATCAGAGCTGACTCCAGCAATTGTTAGAGTCGACCCCAGCACGCAATGTGTCGATCCCATGAAAAGTTAGAGCTGACTCCACAATAGATAAAAATTATTATTTCAAGCATCCTGACTTAGAGCCGACACCTGAAAAGATTAGAGCCGACTCTGATATGTTAGAGACTAAATTCAGAAGTATCAGAGATGACTCCAACAGTTATCTTTTTTCAAATAAACCTCAACAGCTCTTTCCTTTTTTGTATCCAACACCTCCACAAATACATTTAATGGCTAATTTTTATCCAAAGAAGGATTAAGAGGAAATTATAAAAGGGATGTTTTGACCATTTGAAAAATAGAAGAAAAGATAAATATCAAAAGAAAAAAAGTTTAGATTTGAAATCCCAAGTGTTCAAAAAAGAGTTTAGAGAAAGTCAAAGCATTCAAAAACCAACTTTGAAGGATTTCTACAAAATCAAAAAGGAAAAGAAAAGATCCCCAGTTCTTTAACACTCTCCACATTGACGAATCTTCCAAAGCATCAATCATATTCTAAGGAAGATCATCCAAGAAGAGAAGAGAAAAAAAAGAAAAGAAGAAAAGCCCAACTTTAGAAATCCTCTAAATCAAGCTCTTCTATTTTTTATCTCATTTATATTGCTCATTTGCTCATTTGAGGAGCTAAATATCTGTTGTAACCTTATTATTGCTATATTTGTTTACTGATTCAATCAGGGGATTGAATCAGGTGAGGCAGTTTGGCCTTGTGCAAGCTAAGGTTAGCTTGTGATAAGTTTTGTGCTGGTGAGCCTATGAAAATCAGTTGTGATCCCATTTTAAAATAATAAGTTTGAGTTGTGAGCTTGAAAAATAACTCGGCTGTAATCAGTGTGATTATAGTATGGCCCAAGAGTTGCATGGGAGTGGATGTAGGTGTAGCTAACACCGAACCACTATAAATCTTTGTGTTTGTCGTGCTTGTCTCGTTTTCTCTCTACTCTATCTTTATATTCTGTTTTGCATTCTTAGCATCGCACTCATTGCATATTCCCTTGTATACTATCATTTATGAAATTATTTTAAGCGTTAAATTATTTAAGAACCCAATTCACCCCTCCTCCTTGGGTTGCTATCTGGGCCAACAATTGGTATAAGAGCTTGTGCTCATCCTTCCTTGATCTAATAATCAATAGCTAAAGATCTAAATGATAGCTCAAGCCGGTTCTTCTTTTTTTGAGGGATAATCTATAAATCATCCATCTTTGTTTAATGGCATAAATTATTCATATTGAAAAGCTAGAATGAGGATTTTCATTCAAGCTTTAGACTATGATTTATCGATTGTCATTAACAATGGTCCTAGCACACCCACACACATAGTAGATGGATCCAATATTCCTAAGCTCGAAAGTGATTGAAATGAAAATGATCAAAAAATGGCCCAGCTCAATGCCAAGGCCATGAATGTCCTATACTGCTCCTTGGATGTAAATGAATTCAATAGAATATCTACTTGCATCTCAGCCAAGAAGATATGGGATCGGTTAGAATTACCCATGAGGGTACTAACCAAGTTAAAGAGTCCAAGATTAACATTCTTGTACATAAATATGAACTCTTTAACATGGATCAAAATGAGTGCATCACTTGCATGTATACTAGATTTACTGATATAGTGAATGGATTAAAAGTATTGAAAAGATCTATACTAATTCTGAACTTGTTCAAAAAATTCTTAGGTCCCTTTCAAGAGTATGGAAAGCCAAAGTGACAGTAATCCAAGAAGCCAAAGATCTTAACACCTTATCTTTGGAGGAGCTCCTTGGATCACTTATGACCCATGAACTAACAATGAAGCAACATCAAGAAGAAGATGAGAAAAAGAAAAGGCCTATTGCTTTAAAGGCTGCTGAAAAGGAAACAAGCAGTAGTGAAGAAGATGAAGACGATGAGTATACCGCTCTCCTTGCAAAGAGGTTCGAGAAATTCATGCAAAGAAAGAGGTCATTTTACAAAAGAAAAATTGGCATCAAGATGGAAGAAGATAAGAAAAAAGAGAAAGATCCCTTAATATGCTATGAATGATAGAAGCCTAGATATTTTAGATCCGAATGTCCTCAACTTAAGAAGGGATATAAAAAGAAAAAGAAAGCATATGTTGCAACTTGAAGCGATAGTGATGAATCTTCATCGAAGATGAACAAAAAGAAGTTACCAACATATGTCTTATGGCAAATGAAGAAGTAGAGGTAAGTTCTGAAACCCCTATGTATGATTTTACATTTGATAAACTTTATGATGTTTTTAATGATTTGATGAATGATTTTAAAGCTTTGAGAGTAAAGAACAAGGTTTTAAAATCTGAAAATCTAAATCTTTTCAAAAAGAAAGATGAATTTGCTGTTGAATTTGAAAAGATAAAATCTAAAAAGCAAGATTAGATAAAAGAAAAAGATGAGATTTATGCTAAAAATTAGATTTTGAAAAGTGAAGTTGAAAAATATAAAAAAATTGTTGATAAATTTACCTATAGCTGGAAAAGACTCAATTTATTTTTAAATGATCAAAGAGCTATTTTTGATAAGGCTAGTTTGGGTTACAAACCTAATAAGAAACAAAAAGTAGTCAACAATTTCTTCATAAAGAAATCGATTGAATATAATATTTTTGTTTTCGTTGTGGCAAGAAAGGGCATAAATATCCTATATTTGCAATCATAAAACATTTTATGCTAGTTATAAAGGTAAAATGATTTGGGTTCCAAAAGGAACTATATTTGCTGCTACTAACCAAAGGACCCAAGAAGGCTTGGGTACCTAAACATAAGATGTGATTGCTTTGCAGGCGTATCTTGCAATAAAATGATCAAAAAGAAGATGGTATCTTGATAGCGGCTGCTCAAGACACATAACGAGTGACAAGGATTAATTCATCACCCTTGAAGCTAAAAGAGGTGGAGTTGTGACTTTTGGAGATAATGGTCAAGATCACTTCATGGGTATTGATAAATTCAGATCACTCCATTCACTTTTATTAAAAATATCTTATATGTAGTTGGATTAAAACATAACTTGATTAGTATTAGCCAACTGTGCAATAAAGGTTTCAAAGTATCTTTTGAAGCATTATTTGCACCGTATCGAATCCCATTGACAATAGTATTATCTTGTTAAATATAGAAATGACAATGTATACTTAATTGACTTAGATAAATTATCTACAAGTAATCATTGCCTAATTACTGATAATGCTAAGGGAAATGAGATTGGATGGCTATAGCATCGTAGATTAGGTCATGCAAGCACACACTTGATTTCAAAATTACTTAGAATGGATTTGGTTAAAGGTCTTCCAAAATTAGATTTTAAAAACAATAGAATTTGTAATGCATGTCAATTTGAAAAATAAACTAGGAATTCTTTCAAATCCAAAAATTTTGTTTCAATTTCTAGGCTACTCGAGCTACTACACATGGACCTTTTTGGATATACAAGAACCACAAGTCTAGAAGGAAAGAAATATAGTCTTGTGATATAAATGATTACTCTAGATTCACTTGGATATTATTTTTGGCTCATAAAGATAAGACCTTCTTGGTATTTCTGAAATTATTCAAGAAAATCAAATGAGAAAAACACTATTATAGTGTCTCTTAGAAGTGATCATGGGACTAAATTTAAAAATTATTTATTTAAAAATTTTTGTATTGAAAATGGCATCCATCATAATTTTTTAACACCTAGATACTTCAACAAAATGGGATGATAGAAAGAAAAAATAGGACTCTAAAAGATATGGCCCGTACCATGCTATGCGAAAGCTAACTTCCTAAATATTTCTGGGCGAAAGCTATAAACATAGCATATTACATTCTAAATAGAGCATTGATCAGACCAATTCTTAAGAAAACTCCCTATGAACTATGGCATGATAGGAAACCCAAATTAGTTATTTTCATATATTGGTTGTAGATGTTTTATTCATAACAATGGAAATGACAACCTAGGGAAGTTTGATGCTAAGTCAGATGAAGGTATTTTTTTAGGTTATTCTACATTCAGCAAGGCATATAGAGTATTCAATAAGAAGTATTTGATTGTAGAAGAGTCCATTAATGTAGTGTTTGATGAGTCTTTAGCATCAAGTTCGAAAAAGAAAGATGATGAGGAAGATACTAATATCCTTGGAAGAGATTTCAAAAAATTGAATGTTAATGTGTCTTCGGATCATGAACCTAAAGCTAAGGATGATAACTCATCTAAGGATAGTGATGTTGATACTACTCGTAATGATACAGATCTATCTAGAGACTGGAGATATGGTTATGGTCATCCAAAGGACCTAATCATAGATGATCCATCTCAAGATGTAAGAACTAGATTATTCATAAGAAATATCAATATTCATCTTGCATTTGTATCTCATATAGAACCCAAAATAATTGAGGAAGCTAAAAAGGATAACTATTGGATGTTAGCTATGCAAGAAGAATTGAATTAGTTTACTAGGAATAAAGTATGGATCTTAGTTGATAGACCCAAAGATTATCCAGTTATAGGATCAAATGGGTATTTAAAATAAATTAGATGAAGATGGTACAGTTGTTAGAAATAAGGCTAGACTAGTTGCAAAGGAATACAATCAGGAAGAAGGAATTGATTTTGATGAAACCTTTGCACATGTTGCTAGATTAGAAGCCATAAGGCTATTACTCGCATTTGCATATTGTATGAACATTAATTTAATTTAGATGGATGTGAAAAGCAAATTTTTAAATGGTTTTATTAATGAGAAAGTTTATGTTGAACAACCATCTGATTTTGAAGATCATGAATTTTCAAATCATGTTTTTAAACTACACAAAGCACTTTATGGATTAAAATAGGCACCTAGAGCTTGGTATGATAGACTCAGTAAATTTTGATTGAAAATAATTTTTCTAGAGAAAATATCGATAAAACCCTATTTTTGACAAGAAAAGAAAAGGATTTATTAGTGATACAAATTTATGTTGATGATATAGTATTTGGTGTTACTAACGATCTTCTTTGTCAAGATTTTGCAAAGTTGATGCAGGGAGAATTTGAAATGAGCATGGTAAGAGAACTAAATTTCTTCCTTGGACTACAAATCAAACAAAAAAGAATGAAAATTTTCATCAATCAAACAAAATACACGAAGGAAATCCTTAAGAAGTTTGGAATAAAAATTGTTAAACCTCTTGGCACACCAATGAGTCCTTCATGCAAACTCGATAAAGATGAAGATGGTAAGAAAGTAGATCAAAAGCTTTATAGAGGTATGATTGGTTTCTTACTTTATTTAACAGCTAGTAGACTGGATATTATGTTTGCTTTATGTTTATGTGCTAGATATCAATCTAATCCTAGAGAATCTCACTTGGTTGTTGTAAAAAAAATTCTGATATCTAAGTGGAATAAAAAATATAGGATTATGATACTCTAAAGACTCGCCATTTAATCTGATTGCATATTCTGATTCTAATTTTGCTAGTTGTAAACTAGAAAGAAAAAGCATAAGTGGTACATGCCAATTCTTAGGCAGTAACTTAATCTCTTGGTTTAGTAAAAAGCAAAATTTAGTTGTATTATCAACTACTAAAGCTGAATATATTGCAGCTGAAAGTTGTTCTGAAATCCTTTGGATTAAGCGATAACTTAAAGATTATGGTATCATACTTGATAAAATTCTAATTAGGTATGACAACACTAGTGCAATAAATTTGACCAAAAATCTAATTCAACATTCAAGAACCAAACACATAGAGATTAGATGCCATTTCATTAGAGAACAAGTTGCTAATAATGATGTTTATCTTGATTATGTATACACTGATGAAATTAGCTGATATATTTACAAAACCATTGAGTGAAGAGAGATTTTTCTATCTTAGAGGAGAATTAGGAGTTTGTTATTCATTAGAATGATTTTAAAACCCTTAAGAATGATTATCTAGATTTCTATTTATTTTCTTAAAAAATCACTTAAATTTCTAAGGAAAATCATCTAGATGTTTGATTCTTTGATCCTCCATGCTTTAAGAAAAATTTATTTAGAGGTTGATGCCTAGTTTGATAAGTTTCAGATCCTTTGAAACTCTTATTTTTCACTGAAACTATTGTAGAGCCGATTCTAGTGGAGTTGAAGTCGACTCTAATTATTTGGACTATTTGTCTGCTCATTAGAGCTGACTCTAGCTACTGTCAGTGCCAACTCTATTTCGGGCGCTAACTGTTTTATTGATTTAGAGTTGACACCTTGCTTTGCGGGAGCCGACTCTAAGTGGTCCCATTCGATATATCTAGGGCAAAGCCAACATTTCTTCAAACCAAATCGACTCCAAATTGTTCCAAATTTTTCTCCACTTCTCTCAAACCTCCAAACACCCTTGATCTCAACTCCTTTGATTTCAATGGCCCCCAAATGCCGTGCATCCGCTATTGGTGTACAAAGACTGTTTCAGCTGCTTGACATGCGTATGCTAAGTGGGGGCTCTCAGTAAGGATGGCAACAGCCTGGGGATGGCCTGGGGTAGCCTCTATCGGTCTCCACCCCTGTTAGGAAAACCTTTCTATTCCCTGCCCTGTTAAGCCGTTATAGTTAACGGGGTAGGGACGGGAATATCCGATTGGATAAATAGGTATCAAATGGGTATCCGTTTGGCCATTTATAAAAATAAAATAAAATTATTTTACTAAACTTATAATTTACTAAAAGCTTAAAAAAATACTAATGGGAAGAGATCGGTTTGCTAGGGTTCTGGCTTTGATGTTCAAGGCGGCTATATGAAAGAAAAGAAGAGGCAAGATTCAAACGTGTTTTACTAAGATTTTTTAGTATATATATTTTATTTATTTTAAAATTTAAATATATTATATTAAAGCTAACATGAATGGGGATGGGGATGGATAAACGGGGATGGGGTGGAGGATACCATCCCTGGTCATTTATCCTTTTAGCCATTAAATGGATAATTTTTGTACCCATTATGCTATTTAGATCGAGGATTCTCTGACTTGTTAGAAAAGGTAGCGGTCAGGTAAATGGCCAAACAGAAAAATTGCCATCCCAAACTCTCGGTGCATGGAATGGGCCTTCGAATACCAAAGTTGTTTCCCAAATGGTTGCAGAAGAAGCATCACATCCATAGGAGCCAAATATATCAAAGGATTTAAACCTTCTTGTGGCATTTCGATCATATTCAATGCCTGATTTGCATCATTTGGTATAATTGGAAGCCTTGAACAAAATAGAGGCTTTTAAATCAAAGCTGTCCTGCTATCACGTTTAGCTAAACTCATGCAACCATTGTATCATAGTGTTTGCATAGGCCTGTGATTTGTATTTTCTCTTGTATCAATTGAATGCTGGGTTCCTGGAAGCCCTTATATGTTGAATTTGAGCACCCAACAGTTCCAGCAAGCAAATGAGTCTTCTATATCAAGGAGATTCCAAACTGCTTCAGGAAAGATAGGCATTGATGAATACCTAATCGCATGCTACAGTGGCAGGCCATCTAAATTTGTCAGAGTCAATTAAGAGTAATTAATTATTCAAGGCTTCTCACTAGATGTAGAAAAAGAGATAAAGCCAGCAAGAACTTTTCTCTAGGATGTAGGATGCCATAGGAATACGAATTCCTATAACTAAGAGGTAGAAATGAAAGAGAGTTAGGATGAAATGATTTTCTCCCTGCATAAAGATCATGACCAAGATATCGATGTGCTCTGGGGAGATCACTAAGTCAGAGGGGGGCGTGTGTGTGTGTGCATGTAATATGAAATAGCAAGTCTTGTTCATAGATGTTGCTTAGTATGGAGGTGCAATGAGCTTGCACTTTTGCTTGCATCATATCTTATTTGATAAAAATGCATGAACATGCATTCTTCTAAATTCAGCACAAACATGAAACTACAAGTATGACAATTAACTTGATATTCTCACTTGCTTTCTTTAAAAAATATAGCATTTAACAAACAAAATACTGGAAGAAATCAAACACAAGAATTTGCAAGTAGAAAAAGTCCATATCAAAATTGTTTAGGTGTATTTATGCATGCCCATTGTAAGGTTTTTCAACCTTGACTATTCTCCTCGCTCACCCTTTCTAAGAGAAAAAGAGAAGCCTTTGAAGCTAATGACTCCATTGGTGGGTCAATATAGGAAGTTTTGCATTAGAAAATTGAATTGAAAAAATGCTTATGTAATTCTTTTTGTGACTAGAAATGAAACTACCACTTCATCAAATTCATCAAACTAATGTCGCACATCTTTATAGCAAGACATCAACACAACCACCAAAAGCCAGAGATAGGCAACCACATGCCACTTATGATCATTTATTGAAGTCAAACAATAACCCACACATGGTCCTATTGGCTAGGCCTTATTGTACAAAGTTTCATTTGCATCATATTCACCCATATGGTTGCCATTATCCTATTTTCCTCATTTAGTGGAGGGTGGATTTGGTTGGAGGCTTGTGGAGGCCTCATTAGATGTTAGCATGATACACCCACAGTAGGGGCATGTGGTGAAGGTAGAGGTGGATGGAGCCATCTTGAGAGAATGTAGCTTCTCGAGCTCCTGATGAAGCCTCAAGTTTTCTTCTAGCAGTAGCTCATACTGTTTTTATGCAAATATTCTCCATCTTCTTCGCTTTGCTCCTGTAAACCACAATATAATAAAAAGGAGTTAGAAAGTGACCATATGAGCATGAGGATATCCAAGAGCATTACCTAACTCACAAAATAACCATAATTTGGAGAAAAAAAATTAGTTTCTTACTTTGCAGGTCCAGTGAAAATTCTAGCTGTAGCAAATCGCTACTTACTTATTTGTGAATAACTATGAAGATACTATACATATTTTTTAAGGAAAAAAGGAATAAACTATGTAAATTCGATAAGCACAATAGATTAAAGAAGTAAGACCACAACTTTCTAATAGTCTAAAATGATGCTAATTTATTGCACAAACAATAACTATGTGCATAAGAGGGTGCTCGTTGGTTATGTCAGTGTAGTCTCTTATTGTTCATAAAGGGATTTGGGTTCAAGTTTTACCTTCAACATATAATAGGATCTCAATGGATTTTAAGTTGCACCGCCTATCTTCTTTTATAAGAAAAAATAATATATGCATAAGTCATGTTACTTTTTAGTTTTATTTTATAATATATAACATGTTGGTGTCATTTGACCTTAAAACACTAATAACAAGTTTATTACAATGATTATTGGAAAAGAGAATAATCACTTCCATTGAAGCAAATGCTTTGGATTGTTCATTAGTACATATAAAAAGTTTCCTAGCCTCATCTGATACTAGCTTGGCAAACTGTCTCATAAAGTTGCAATGACCTTCTCTGTCAAGTGGCTAAATAAACTTTTCATGTGCATGAATACAAGTCTCATGGTAGGTCTTTTTTAGATATTCAAAGTGTTATGGTCATTATATGCAAACAAACAAGTGTTACAAAAATATATTCTGCCAACCCAACAGTCTTCCTACAAAGATAGAACATGAATTTCTTCTAACTTCCATTATTATATTTCCATACTAATAGTAATACCTTCTCTATTAGAAAAAAACCATAATACTTTAAGATCTATAAGGATGGAGTGATGAACCTGGCCCTGTGGTTTTGAAACCACACTTCCACTTGGCGTGGTGTAAGCATTGACTTTGCTGCTAGCTCCTCCTTCTCCATCTGAAACAAACATGGATTAATAATTCTAATGCAGCTTTAATTTCAATAGCATATTTAGGTTGATACAAAACAAGGAAAGTGTTTTAGGAAGAAAAGCTTGCATGTTTCTCTTACAGAATCCAAGATAGGGTTTTGGTTGAAGGACTCCTCCAACAAGTTGGTTTGCTCTAGAGAGAGGCGGAGCTTCTTTGGCTGATTCATATTGCTCACTAATTTCATTATATCTTCCGCATCTTGTATGGCAAGCTCTTCCTCTACCTCGGACACTGGTTGGTTTAGATCGAAATCCCTTATATTGTGGCCACTTTTTTCTTCACATTGGACAAATTAAAGAAATATAAGCCACTATATGAACATGCATGAGAGAGAGAGGACTATTTATCACCATCAAATATAAGTTTAGAAATGCATATATTTTATTATAGAAATCTATAAGTTTAAAATGTTCATTTTAATATTTTAAAATGTGTGAATACTTGTTATTAGTACACAAGATAGATGATTTTTCTTATTAGTAGAAGCCCAAAAGCATATATCCTTTATAAATGATTTATATTTCTGTTTTGAGTGAAAAAAATCTATTATTATAGGAGAAGAAAACCTATGTAGAATTGCAAAATTCACTATTATCATCATCATCCAAGGCTTTTTCTAGCAAGTATAAGAAGGAAGTTTCATAAGACCCATATTTACAACCATTTGTTATCCTAATATTAAATAAAAAAAACATTATCTTGTGATAGAGAAACAAAGATCCAAAGACTTATCAAAGTATATAAGCCATGTAGAAAGATCAATGCCCATAATATAACCACGAGAGAAGGTGTCAAAAAAAGGAAAGAAATAACTTCAGCATTGCCAAATAACTATAAGAGAATGGAACCAAAGTGGAAATTCAAAGTTCACTATCATTGCCCACATCCAAGCATCTTTAAATTTGCCAAATATAAGAAAAGGTTTTTGCAAGGCTAAAATAGTTTTTAGAATTGACTATAATTTAATATTAGGTTAAAAAATATAAAAATCTTTTATAGATTCTTTATGATCCAAAAAGATTATCGGGCTCAATGTAAACTACTTTGGCCATGATAACAAAGTTTAGCTAGGGTTGTAGAGTGAGACCCATTACATTGAGAATTTGAATCACAAGTTAATTTTTACAGGTTTTAACTTACCCATATGTCATTCCATTGAGGTTCTAATTTTTCTCTTTTGAAATTAACTTTTCAAATTCTACAACATGTTGTCACCCATAAGGATCGGTATCCAAAGTCAAGGCCAAATTTCAATGCTTAGCTTTATATTAATCAAAGAAAAAAAATATCCTTTGGAGGAAAAACTTTGATCAGTATAACTTCCAATCTAAGAAGAATTACAAAGCAGGTTAGACATGGTTGATTTATAAATTGAGATCTACATTATGTAACATTTTTGGGTTTTCATGATTATTTTTATTTTTGATGTTTATTTCAAGAAAGCTATAACATCTTTTAACTAAAAAAAATCTGTCTCGAATTGTGTAGGGATAGATTTCACTAATATTAATAAAGATTCTCTAACTTAGTTTTATGATCAATCAATGAAAGAAAAATGGACTTAGATCTTAATTTTTTTACTTTTAAAATTTTCTTTAAAGAAATTCAAGTTGAATGGATTGAAAGAATTTTTTCTTCTTCCTAATTAAACAGGTTTATGCAATGTCTTTACCATCTTCATGATGTTAGTGAGCGAGGTAC
The DNA here is from genome assembly GCA_900491605.1 of Calamus simplicifolius. NCBI lineage: Eukaryota > Viridiplantae > Streptophyta > Magnoliopsida > Arecales > Arecaceae > Calamus > Calamus simplicifolius. Next base: position 480,457 of record UESW01004156.1, read on the forward strand.
CATGACCTTTGATTAAAGACTTCATAATTGTATACCTTTATGATACTTTGATATGCAGCAATTCAACTTAGTAATCAAAAAGAATAAAGGAGTTTTAAACAAATTAGCTAATTTATGTCTAGACATCCATTAACTATAGTCTTCAGTCTATTGGTTGTGCAGATTCAACCACTTTGTCATAAGAAAACTAAAGAAAAATTTGCCTATAGAGTTCAACTTGAAGGATAGATTGCTATATAAGGAACCTGTTTGTATGTCTCTAAAGATACTGATAGGCTCACACTTCAAAGATTGCAAGATATATTAGAATGGAGAAGACTCTAATAAACTTAAAGGTATATCTATTAGTCCATGATGCAGAAAGATGTGGCCCAATACATAGAGTAGCATATTATAATATATCAAAGTCCTCCAATTGAGAGTTGGAATTTTGTACAAACCATTAACAATACTAAAACACCTTAGAAGAGTGTCTTAGGTTCTCTAGGGAGAAGAGGTGGCCATGGCTAGTTATATGTGTGATAGTTGACTCATTCAAAAAGTTAGTATATCTAACTCTTTCCAAGAAGCTGGTGATTGGAGATAGAGTGTGCATCTCATTTGTTCTTCCAACATGTTTAGAAACATAATAGATTGCCTTCTTTTATAATTTTGGGTTAAGATAATCATTTTCTAAGTTTTTTTTTTTAAGAACTTTGTGGGGGATGATGGATACCAAATTGAAGTATAGCATTGCCTTGTAATCAAAATTGATAGATAATCATATACCATGAATCTACAATGGTGGACCTTTTTAGAGGCTATAATTCCAAGCATGCAAGGATTTAGGATGATAGTTTGCCTTACCTTTAGTTCACCTACAATTGAGCTATCCATAGTTCTACGCAAAATCCATCGGTTAAGATATTTTTGGGTTGCATGCCATAGATCTCTTATAATTTAGACTTTATAGTTGATTTTACACTAAAAAAATAGTAAGGAGGATGGAGACCAAGCATGAGCTTAAAAGTTTCTTGAAAATATTAGAAGGTGTATCAAGACGTCGAGGCATAATTTTATATATCATAACCTTGTTACAAGGATTAACATCATAAGTATCATAAAATGTGCAAATTCTAAGATGACGAGCTAGTTAGGCTCCACCTTGGAAAAAAATGTTAAAAGGTTGAAGGAAAGAAATGAAAGTAATTTCATATATCCCTTCAAAATTATGAAAAAGGTAGGGAAAATGACTTGAAACTTGATTAGCCACCATATATAAAGAAGTATTTAGTAACCAATGCAAATAATTTGAATCTATTTAAGTATTTCGTATTAAACGATGAATAAGGCTAATAATTAACTACCAATTGGATGGTCTATGAGTAGAGTAATAAAGAACATTAGATGAAGAATGCTTGTCGAGAGAGAAAGGTCATGTAGAGTGAGGAATGAGTTTTTCCTGGATCTACTTGATAGTTCATATTCCTAATGAAGTCAGGTAGTTTAGTTATGGAACAAGGAGGAAAGAAATTCTTCATTTTCAATTTGATTTAGCATATCTAGAATCCATAAATAAAGAGAACCTAGATTCAAAGAGATCATTGGACTTAATGTGCACCAATTAGCTATTGTAGCGGGTCATATGTTGGATCTAGAAGCAAGATTTGCTATATGGGAATGCTAAATAATGTGCCAAATTTTCAAAAGCCCCAACTTGCCCATGCAACATTTGATTGAGGAACCTTTTTTAAAATCAATTATTTTTTTAAGCCTCATGATGTAGCATCACCTTGTAAGGTTGCCATGCATCAAGTGATATAGACCAAATGCTATACTGAGTCTTAAAATGGCTAGTTAAAGCACAAAAAAAATCTTTTAAAGAAAGACTCTTGATTGGTCGTATTTTCCATTTTAAGAAGAACTAAGTAAAGTAGTTGAAAAATAAAGATGAAGTTGATATAAAAGACAAAAACTACCTCCCATAAGATTTTAATTTTGTTAAGATTATTTCAATAGCTCATGAGTATTTTAGAAAATTGAAACTCTTTTTAACCGTAAGAGGATTGAGTATTTTAGAAAATTGAAACTCTTTTTAACTATAAGAGGATTCTGATCAAAACAGAGCTATATATTAGTTAGGTTGAATTAAGATGTGCTAGAAACAAATCCAACCGGATTTCATATTTGGGTCTTAATTCCATGTACTAAATGAATAAAGAAGGATTAAGTCCATAGAATAGATTTTAGATTCAATGTTTAAGTTATGTTAGGTTAGGGCCATGTATAACCTGAATTCAACATGAAATGCTCAAGCATCAAGCATCTAGCTATATTATTGCAGATAAAATCTAATAATTGGCTATTAAATAAAGTTTCATTGAAAAACTAGCTAAAATTAAAAGAAAAACATAAACTTGAATTTTCATTCAAAATGTTTTAACTTTATATCCAAATAATTGATCATTTTTAAGTTTACAATCTATGACTTTTAAAATATATATGATGTTTAAATATAACCAAGTGAAAATAGATGAGAAAATATGTTGTTAAGATGAAAAGAGAAGAATTATTTTAAATTAGTATTTATTCAATTAATTAATAAAGATAATTAAAGGAGAAGGCCTATATTATTCAGGTTTTTAAGTCAGGTCAAATTGACTTTAGATAGGGTTGGGCCTATTTTTTATTAATCCAAGGTAGACTGAATGATATACAAAGTTGATCAAATTAAAAATATAAAAATTGGATTCGTTTAGAATTTAGAATGGGCCTAATTTTTTAACCTAATTCCACCACAAGATTTCAAATATGAAATGGTTAGGTTTAATTAGGTCAAATTATGTGTTAGGTTATGAGTCAACTCAACTCATCTGTAAACCAAAATATGAATTATGCAAGGATAGATCTCATTAGTATAAATTGAGACTTTTTAATTTACTTTCATAATTAATTAATGGAAGAAAAGGGGATGTGCCTAGCTTTTACCTTTTTTAAAAAAAAATTCTTTGAGGAGATTTGAGGGAGTAGATTGGAAGTACTTTCTTGGTATTTTCCTATATTCTTGAAGGCAAAAAAAGAGGATTGTTAAAAATAGATACCACCTCCTCTGTGATTTATTTTTTGATGGAGGGGCAAAAATTATGTGTGGGCCATATGCATAATTTTTCCTCCCTTTTCCAAGTAAACATGAAAAAATGAGGGAAGAAAATGTTCCCTCTCATTTCCTTCCAACCAAACAAAGGATAATAATATTTGAATCGAACAACTGAAGATACTTTAAAAAACCTATCATGCAATAGAGAACAAGTATCAAAAGCATATTTTAAAGAGGTAAGCCATGTGACAACACTAATGCTCAAAAATAGAACCCCTTAACAAAAGGTGTTAAAAGATCTAATATAAGAAGTATAGAAGTAAAAGCACAAGATTAAAAGAGGAGAGAAATAGTCCAAACTTACCAGACCTAGAAGAGCTTGAATCAAGAATTGCAANCTGAAATAGGGGGTAAGACAGAAGACATACTTGTCATGAAATTTTAAGAGAGGATGTCATAATATTTAATATAGTGATAAACATACCTGAAGGAGCCGCATCCTCATTCGAACGAAGAACCAGTCCTTGCATTGTTCCACCATTTTCTCCATCTGCTTCTTCTTTGTTCGCGGTCTTCGTCCACAAACAAAAGCACTCATCTCCATGAATGAAGTATACGGAAGAATGAACTATGGTACAAATTTAGGAGGGAAAAGGAGACCAGTGGCTTCTTGAGCAAGAGACGAAGGATGGCTTCTTGAGCAAAAGGATGGCTTCTCGAGCAATAGACGAATGAGTGCTTTTTCTAGGGTTTATGCTGACCTCAGACCCGCAAACCCATAGGAACTGCCCACGTTTTGCAACTTTTCATGGAAAGATGGCATGACTGAGTTACTAGGGTGTCGTCGAATTAGTACTAGGGTGGCGTCAAATTCCAGCCTTGTTCAAGCATGGGTGTCGTCGCCTTAAAGCTAGGGTGTCGTGAGATTTCAACTGGGGTGTTGCGAAGGATTTATGGCCGAATTCGACTAGGGTATTGCCGAAGACTCTCTATGTGGTCATTTGTAAGCACGGGTGTCGTCGCCCTAAAGCTAGGGTGTCGTGAGATTTCAGCTGGGGTGTCGCGAAGGATTTACGGCTGAATTCGACTAGGGTATTGCCGAAGACTCTCTATGTGATCATTTGTAAGCACGGGTGTCGTCGCCCTAAAGCTAGGGTGTCGTGGGATTTCAACTGGGGGTCGCGAAGGATTTACGGCCGAATTCGAACTAGGGTGTCGCTGGGATTATCTCCGTGGTCAGTTTTAAGCATGGGTGTCGTCTCCTTAGAGCTAGGGTGTCATGAGATTTCAACTGGGGTGTCGCGATTGATTTTCGACCGAATTAGAACTAGGATGTCGCGGGGATTCTCTCCGTGGTCAGTTCTAACGATGGGTGTCGTTGCCTTAAAGCTAGGGTGTCGTGATATTTCGACTGGGGTGTCACGAAGGATTTACGGCTGAATTCGACTAGGGTATCGTCGGGGACTCTCTATGTGGTCATTTGTAAGCACAGGTGTCGTCGCCCTAAAGCTAGGGTGTCGTGGGATTTCAACTGGGGTGTCGCGAAGGATTTACGGCCGAATTCGAACTAGAATGTCGCTGGGATTCTCTCCGTGGTTAGTTTTAAGCACGGGTGTCGTCTCCTTAGAGCTAGGGTGTCGTGAGATTTCAACTGGGGTGTCGCGATTGATTTTCGGCCGAATTAGAACTAGGGTGTCGTGGGGATTCTCTCCGTTGTCAGTTCTAATGATGGGTGTCATCGCCTTAAAGCTAGGGTGTCGTGATATTTCGATTGGGGTGTCACAAAGGATTTACGGCCGAATTCGACTAGGGTGTCACCGGGGACTCTCTATGTGGTCATTTGTAAGCACGGGTGTCGTCGCCCTAAAGCTAGGGTATCGTGGGATTTCAACTGGGGTGTTGCGAAGGATTTACAGCCGAATTCGAACTAGGATGTCGCTGGGATTCTCTCCGTGGTCAGTTTTAAGCACGGGTGTCGTCTCCTTAGAGCTAGGGTGTCGTGAGATTTCAACTGGGGTGTCGCGATTGATTTTCGGCTGAATTAGAACTAGGGTGTTGCGGGGATTCTCTCTGTTGTCAGTTCTAATGACGGGTGTCGTCGCCTTAAAGCTAGGGTGTCGTGAACTTTCCACTGGGGTGTCGCGAAGGATTTTCGGCCGAATTTGAAGTAGGGTGTCACGGGGATTCCTTAGCATCCGAACTCTCAGAGCGAGGGAGGGGAAGAAAGAGTTCTTCTTGCATAGATGAAATCCAACATAAATTGGCGCTAGGATGGAGGGAAAGGGCAGCATTCGGACTCTCAGAACGAGAGGGGAAAGAAAGAGAGTTCTTCTTGCACAGATGAAATTTAGTTGAGCACGAACCTACGCCCTCGCTCTGAAAGTCCGGTCGATAGGAAATATTTCAGCTTCGAGGCTGAAAAACCTGGCTACTGGAGTCTACTGGAGTCTTCAAATATAAAGTTTATCCAATGAGTTTTTCCTTGCCAAAACCTCACGTAGACATTCGCTTCTCTCTTTGAATTCGGCCAGGTCTGTAAGATGGGCCTCAGCTGCCTTCGTTATCTCTTCGTCAATTGCTTTTAAAATGCTCTTTTTTTTTCCTCCATCTGCTTGGGAATGCTAGTCATGTTTCTCGAGACTCCCATTTGATCTTCGAAAGTAATGACAGGAAAACAGAGAGAATCCCTGCGACACCCTACCTGGCCGAATTCAGAGAGAGAAGTGAACATCTATGTGAGGTTTTGGCAAGGAAAAACTCATTGGATAAACTTTTATATTTGAAGACTCCAGTAGACTCTAGTAGCCAGGTTTTTCAGCCTCGAAGCTGAAATATTTCCTATCGACCAGACTTTCAAAGCGAGGCGTAGGTTCGTGCTCAACTGATTCCTTAGCATCCGGACTCTCAAAGCGAGGGAGGGGAAGAAAGAGTTCATCTTGCAGAGATGAAATCCAACATAAATTGGCGCTAGGATGGAGGGAAAGGGCAGCATTAAAAGAGTGTGACATTCGTGCTTACAAAACAGTAAACTCTAAACAGTTATGACTCCCAAAATGTCATAACTATTTTGTTCTAAGGAAGTTACCCGCGCATTAAACAGTTTGGTCACGCATTAACTAACTCTAACTAGAAAAAATGGTTGGTGTAATAAAGGAGCTTTAGAAAGAAGTGGGAAGAAAGACTTTTTACTTTGTGCTGCGGATGACATTTCCTCCAGAAGTTTTTGTACACAGACTCCAGTAGCCAGGTTTTCCAGCCTCGAAGCTGAAATATTTTCTTTCGACCGGGGAAGAAAGAGAGTTCTTCTTTCACAGATGAAATACAACGTAAAATGGTGCTAGGATGGAGGGAAAGGGCATTTTTGTTAGCACGCTAATTTTAAAAAAAAGCAACTGCTTTAAATGGCCGTCACGTTCAGAACGTAACATCAAAGCAGAGCCATACCGCCCGGCAGGTCATCCACGTAGGAGCCACGTGGACCAATCAAAAGAGGCGGTGCAGCCCACGTAAGCCTTGCTGCACCGGAGGCGGTGTACAAAGTCTTTTCCAAAATATAAAGCCTCTAAAGCCTGCTCACGGCGGCCAGCTTGGGATCTGGCATCGATCCTGATGTTATTTTAAATTTAAAATTAGCCCCGAGTCGCAGGTTGTCTGAAGGACAATCTTTTGTCTGCTCACCGGCATCGGGTCATGCGGGCAACGAACATCACGTTTTTATTTTTCATTTTTTAAGTTTTTAATATATTTTTTTTCACAGGTGCATGATCCATGCACATGTTAATTAAGATGGGTTAGGTTACCAGCTGCTTCATGCTTCCATAAAAAAACCTCCCCCATCTCTCTATAATGTCTATAGAAGATACCTGATCGCTATGAACACCTATGAGCGCACTGCGAACTTCCTGATAAAGCTTTACTTCATATTGAAACCTGTAGAAAGTTTTGAAAATCAAATATTTTAGTAGGAACCCTTCAACGCTCAAGTCAGTGATCAGAATCACAGCCGTGAGTTGGAGGAAGCTCAATAGAGAGTTAGAGATCAAAATGCTCTCTGAGTATTTGAGTGTTAATATATGGGCCGTAGGCAGTTGGTGGGTTCAACCCGAGAGCGAGGCTACTAGAAAGTTAGGGTCGAGTTGGGAGACGAGGCCACCTTGGAGGTCAGGACTAAGTTCAAAAAAAAGGTCATCTTGAAGGCTAAGGCTGAGTTTGAAAACGAGATCACGTTAGAGGCTAAGGCCGATATTTTTTTTAACTTTTACCATTAATTAATTTTGATCGTTAAATCACACGTAGTTTTATCAATTATATCATCTATAATGCACGATAATTTATATTTGTATCAATAATCATAGGTGATCCATCTTAAGGTGTAAGGACTAGATCATCAATGAGAAATATCAATAATCATCTTGCATTTGTATCTCATATAGAACCCAAAACTATAGAGGAAGCTGAGAAAGATAGTTATTGGATGTTAGCAATGTAGGAAGAGTTAAACAAATTCACTAGGAACCAAGTTTGGACCCTAGTAGACAGACCTAGAGACCACCCTATAATAGGATCTAAATGGGTTTTTAGAAATAAATTGGATGAAAATGGCTTGGTGATTAAAATAAGGCTAGATTAGTTGCAAAGGGATATAATCAAGAAGAAGGTATAGATTTTGATGAAACCTTTGCACCTATTGCTAGATTAGAAGCCATTAGGTTATTACTTATCTTTGCATGCTGCATCAATATCAATTTATTTCAAATGGACATTAAAAGTGCATTTTTAAATGGTTTTATAAATGAGGAAGTTTATGTTGAACAACCTCCTGGTTTTGAAGATCATGAATTTCCAAACCACGTCTTCAAATTACACAAAGCACTTTATGGTTTAAAGCAAGCACCTAGAGCATGGTATGATAGATTGAGTAAATTTTTAATTAAAATAATTTTTCTAGAGGAAATGTTGATAAGACTTTGTTTTTAAAAAGAAAAGAAAATGATTTATTAATTGTTCAAATTTATGTTGATGACATCGTATTTGGTGCTACTAACAATCTCCTTTGTCAAGAATTTGCTAAGTTAATGCAGGGAGAATTCGAGATGAGCATGATGGGAGAACTCAACTTCTTCCTTGGACTTCAAATCAAACAAGAGAAAGCGGGATTTTCATCAACCAAATAAAGTACACAAAGGAAATACTCAAGAAGTTTGGTATGGAATCTGCTAAACCACTTGGTACGCCAATGAGTCCCTCATGCAAGCTGACAAGGATGAAGAAGGTAAGAAAGTAGATCAGAAGCATTACCGAGGTATGATCGGATCACTTCTTTACTTAATTGCAAGTAGGCCAGATATTATGTTTTCTGTTTGCCTATGTGCAAGATATCAATCTAATCCTAAAGAATCACATTTATTTGCTGTTAAAAGAATCTTTAGATACTTAAATGGAACTAAAAATGTAGGATTATGGTATTCTAGAGACTCAACTTTGAAGTTGATTGCTTATTCTGATTCTGATTATGCTGGTTGTAAATTAGATAGGAAGAGTACAAGTGGTGCATGCCAGCTTTTAGGAAGTAACTTAATCTCTTGGTTTAGCAAGAAGCAAAATTCGGTTGCATTATCCACTGCTGAGGCAGAGTATGTTGCAGCTGGAAGTTGCTGTGCTCAAATCCTTTGGATTAAGCGACAACTTGAAGATTATGGTATCGCACTTGATAAAATTCCTATTAGATGTGATAACACTAGTGCCATTAATCTAACGAAGAATCCAATCCAACACTCTAGAACTAAACACATAGAAATTAGACATCACTTTATCAGAGAACATGTTTCCAACAATGATGTTTGTCTTGAATATGTGAATACTAATGATCAATTAGCTGATATTTTTACCAAACCATTAAGTGAAGAAAGATTTTGTTATCTTAGAGGAGAATTAGGAGTTTGTGATCCTTTAGAATGACTTTCTGAAACTCTTAAGGACAAAAACTATCTAGACTTCATCAATTTCTTGAAAATCCTCTATGTTCAATAAGGAAATTTATCTAGAAATTTGATTCATTGTTTCCCCAATTGTTAAGGGACACTTGTCTATTTGATGATTAATTTGATCAGTTTCAGATCCTTGAAATTCGAAATTTTTCACTGAAACTATTGTGGAGTCGACACCTTCAGTCTGTGGAGTCGACAGTCCTTCAGTTTATGGAGTCGACACCTTCCTTTTTGATGTTCTATCTGGGCAATTAGAGCCGACACCTGCTTTTGTAGAGCCGACTCTAATTCGGGCGCTGACATTTTTTTGGTTCGGAGCCGACACCTCGCTTTGCGGGAGTCGACTCTAAGTAAACCTAGGTAAAAAATATAAGGCGGAGTCGACACCTAAACGAAATCCATCTTCTCCAAATCCTCTCTAGAGTCATTCCAACCTGATTCCAACACCTCTAAACCCTTCAAATCTCTTGATTACTCATTCCATTAAAACCCTATGGCTCCTAAGAGGCGTGCTACTGTTGGTGGATCGGCGGTTCCCACGAGGAGATGCTCGATTCGGAGGCAAGCTTCGTCTTCATCATCTGCCACCCAAGAGGCTTCTCCACCTTCTCCATCTTCTCCACGTATCGAGCTATTAGCGGGTAAGGCTATCACAACCGGAAGGAAAGTGGATTTTGATTTCTTTGCTTCGAGAATTTTGCTATTGGCCGTCTATTAAAGGAAATGGGATGGGAAAAGGCTTGTTCTTTGGATATTCCTACTTACCCTGCCCTCGTAAGAGAGTTCTACAATGATTTGAGTAGAGGAGAGGGAGGTTTAGTAAGTTATGTTAGAGGAACAAGAGTTGTAATAACTGCTGAGATCCTTGGAAATTTGTTAGAGATGCCCACTGTTGGGCTAAATGAGTGTCAGCATGATGATCGAAGTGGTGCCCTATCTAGGATGCTTGGAAGAGAGGTATCTGAGTTTGAGGAGATTATGGCAAATCAATTGAACTTGGAACTCAGGCTACTTCATAATATCTGCGGGAGGATCTTATTTCCCAAGATAGGCCGATTTGAGTATGTCTCAGAGTGAGACATCTTGCTGATGGATTGCATCATCACTGGGAGGCCAGTAAATTTAGCTGGGATAGTGATAGGCTATATGGCAGAGACAGCTACCAAGAAGAGATCCACATTGCCATATGGTATGATTCTGACTTTGGTATTTAGAAGCCAAGGTGTGTTGATCATGGATAATGAGCCACTGAGAAAACTAAGGCATACAGACTACTACAGTGTCTCTACCATTCACCGTATGGGCTTTAGAAAGGTAAATGGTATTTGGATAAAGAGAGTTGAGGAGGCCAGAGTTGAGGAGGCCAGAGCAGAGGACATCCCTGACCCATCTGTTGCGGGACTATCTACAGCTGGACCTTCAGAGGCTGGACCAAGCACATACCCTTCACCTCCACCTCAGACAGCATTTGTATCTGGTAGATTTTTAGATGTGCAGATTGGTCATCTCAGAGCATTATTAGCTGAGTATGACAGTCAGAGGAGAGATGAGGTTAGTCAGATGAGAGATGATATCAGACAGTTTAAGGAGGAGATCAATTCCAGACTCGACTTGATTTCATTTTCTATTAGCCGCTCTGCAGAGTCCCTTAGTATTGAGCTTCAAAAGATTTTTGAAAGGCTGGAAGGGATTGCAGATGGATCTAGAGCTTATCTAGATGCTACTGGACAATTGAAGAAAGATATAGACCTTGCTGTTGCTCAAGTTGAGAGTTGTCTTGAAGGCTTTAAGAAATCACAAAAAGATGAGATTATGGAAATGATAGGTCATTTGAAAAAATTGTCTACAAACATGTTTGATTGACCTTCTATTTCCTATAGTGATACCCTATCTAAGCCTATCCTACCCTAACCTATTAGAAACCTAAGATTAGCTTTTCTTATTCTAGTTTGTATCTTAGGATTTCTAGTTTACTATACTTTGTTAGCTTGTATCTTAGGATTTCTAGTTTACTATACTTTGTTAGCTTGTATCTAGGATTTTCTAATTGATATGGTACTTTACTGTGAATATATTTTGATAGACACATGTAATGCATCTTGAATTGAAATACAATTATCTTAGCAATTGAAATGAAGTTTACTATCTCTATGATTGAATGAACCAACAACCTCGCTCTGATAACCTACATTATTATTTTTAAACTCACCTTATTGCTGATAACAAAAAAGGGGGAGAGAAATTTGTATATGCATAAAGAAGAGAGAAAGAAAATAGGGAGAGAGAATGAAAGAATATAAGATTTCAATATATTTTAATCAATTGGCATATCTCAAAAAGGGGAGAAATTTTTTAAATTCTAATCAATTGGTATCAAATCGATTTCAGTTTATTTACATGTACCTTGCATAGGGGGAGTTATTGAATGCAGGGGGAGCTTAATGATTTTCTACGTAAAGTTAAATCATCTTGATTGCTGTTTATAATAGAACTCAAGTATGTTTCTAAAGTTCAATTTGAAACTTGGCATCAAATTCTCTGTTAGGAAGTTCTAAAGCTTTAACAATGTCTATAACGCTTATTTCAAATGAATCCTTAATGCATATACTCAAAGTTTTTATCATCATCAAAAAGGGGGAGATTGTTGACCCAATTATTTATTTTGATGATTAACAAAACTATTTGAGTATAACATTTGAAGTTACTAATGATTTTGGTTAAGTTTTTCAGTTTATGATTTGATTTATTAATCAAAATCACAAGACAAATCAAGTTCTAGTTCAAATCTAATGTCAAGGTAAGATTGCAGATATTAGAGTCGACACATGGAATCGCAGAGTCGACTCCGAAAATCGGCACGGACTTTAGAGTCGACACCTGGACTGTTAGAGCCGACTCCAACAGAAAGACAGAACGATGATTTTTTGATCACGACGTAGAGTCGACACCTGGACTGTTAGAGTCGACTCTAGAGGATTTTTGTGTCGATCCCAGAAAAGTCAGAGACAACTCCAGATCGAGCGGATTGGGGATTTTCGATTTAGAGCCGACTCTAGAAAAGTTAGAGTCGACTCCAGATTGTCAGAAATGACTCCAAAACTGTCAAACATCTCTAAACTTTATTTTTATCCTTTTTAATTTATTTTTATCCTTTTTAATCCCAACGGCTATTACCCTATTTGGTTCTAATCCTTCTTACACTTGTTTCTAACGGATATTTTTTAGCTATTTATGGATTAAGAAGGGTCTATAAGAAGGAGTTTGTGTTGTATCCGAAAAAAGAACAAGAGGAAGAAAAGAAGAGAGGAAAAACAAAGAAATAAGAAAAACAAGAGTGAAATTCATCAGAAAATCAAAAGAGAAAAGAGGGAAGATTCGAAAGGAAAGATTATACTGATTTCCCAACAGAAAAGAGAGAGATTTCTAGCTTTCTTAGTTCCATTTTGATGAAATCTCAAAAGAAGAAGCAAGCCCTAGTTTTATGATCTTCTGAGCTTCAAGAGCATACTAAAGGAAGATCCACTCAAGAGAAGAGAAGAAGCAAGCCACCAAGATCTGCAAATCAGGCTTTGATTCCTATCTCTTTATCTTTGTTCTATCATTGTATATTTGCTCATTGGAGGAGCTCTTGATTTGTAAAACGTTATTGTTTGCTGGGTCAATCAGGGGATTGATTCAGTTGAGACAGTTAGCCTTGTGCAAGCAGTTGCTTGTATTGTAAGGTTTTGTGCTGGTGAGCCTTGAAAACCAGCTGGGTTCGTTGTGCACCCGGGAAAACAACAAGTTCGAGTTGTGAGCTTGTAAAACAACTCTGCTGTAATCTGATTGATTATAGTGTGGACCCAAGAGGTACTTGGGAGTGGATGTAGGTAGGTACACCGAACCACTATAAAATTCTTGTGTTTGCAGAGATTGTTTCCTTGTCTCTAACTCTCTATCTGTGCATACTATGTTTTAATTCGTGTACATCTAAGTTTTCACTTCCGCTGGGGATTGTTTTTAAAAAAAGTTTAATTTTTGAAAAACCTAATTCACCCCCTCCCCCCCTCTTAGGTTGCTATCTGGACCAACACACAGACTAATTTCCTTAGACAACTCCCACTCCTCATTCGGTGGGGAATTTCATGACGAGATGAGGGATAGAAATGATAGCCTAGAGGGACATCTGTCTAGGTCTGCCGAGGATGGCATTGTAAGGAGACTGAAGCTTGGTTACGAGGAAGTCTGTGTGAATAATGGCTACTAGGCCAAGAGCCAGCTCGGACCATCAATGTGATGACCCCCTCGGGGATAATAGCATCGCCAGTGAAACCCACTAAGGTGGAGTCTATGGTCAGAAGGTTTTTCTTTTGCAATTTCATCCTCTCAAAGGCATCAAAGTACAAAATATTAACAGAGCTTCCACCATCAACCAAAATTCGATGTACATCATAGTCATTCATATTAAGAGATACAACCAAAGCATCATCGTGGGGATATTGTTTCTTCCAGAGGTCATCATCGGAAAAAGAAAGCTCATTGGTCCGAGCCTTCTTTGGTGGATTTTCTTCTTCACCTGGCCGAGTTAACAAGGAGATGATTGTTGCTATCATTTTAACGTTGCCAACAACCGATGGATTCGGTGGAGGAGGTTGGTAAGGCTCAGGCTGGCGGTCTCCTCCATTGTTCGGCTTGGGGGCTCTCCTAAACTGGTCCAGCCTGCCCCGTCGGATGAGCTGCTCAATCTCATTCCGAAGATGCCAACATTCTTCGGTGTCGTGCCCGTGATCTCGATGGAATCGAAAATACTTGGTCATGTCCCTTTGTGCTGCATTCCCTCAAAGAGGTGGTAGCTGGGGGATCTGGCACTCGATGTCCATCAAGATCTGTGCTCTGGGCGTAGTAAGTGGGGTGTACTGGTTGAACCTCCAGGCTGAGCTCCGGGTATGATCTCTAGGCAGCGGTGAAAGAGCTCTCTGGCGACGAGGCAGGCTTGTATGGCGAAGGGATCGGCTCTTCTCCGAGCCCTTGGCCTCCTTTCTCCTCGATTGCTCGGCCCGGGCTGACCTTCGCGACTCCTCAACCCTGGCGTACTTGTCTGCCAAGGCTATTATGTCAGAGAGGCTCTTTGGATAGTTGACCTTCAGGGCTAGATAGAAGTCATCCTCCTTTGACACCCCGCCCGCCAAGGCGGACATGGCTGCCTCGTGATTGAGGTGGTCTACTTCCAGCATGGCCATGTTGAACTGACCAAGATAATTCTTCAAGGATTCCCCCTCCCATTGCTTGACCTCGGAGAGGGAATCAGATCTGCGCCTATCAACAAAGAGTAGCTCACTATCATTCCTCCCGAGTCAGAGGGAAATCCTTCCTCCCTAGCGATCTCGTGCTCCGCAAGGCATCCGTCTTCAAACCATTAGAGCAAGAAAAGCTACCTCTAAATTGGGAAGGCCCCTATCAAGTTGCGGAGGTCATCAGGCCCGGCACTTACAAGCTCCAAGATCTGGATGAAAAATCTATTCTCCGGATATGGAATTTGAACAACCTTCAGATATATCATCAGTAAAGTATGCTTCCACTAAACTAATCCTACCTACGATAACAAGGTTTTACTTTTAAAGTTGCAATATTTATGTTTCGATCAATCTTCTTAAAGTCTTTAATAAGAGGTAGATTTCATTCAATTACCGACCTATGGGTCCCTTAACAAAGCCTCGGTAGGGCCGAGCGATTTCTCCGTACCTTGACAGCGCCAAGTAAAATATAATCTTTCTTCAAGCCTTGGCAGGGCCGAACAATTTCTTCGTACCTTGCCAATGCCAAGTAAAATATAATCTTTTTTTAAGCCTTAGCAAGGCCGAACAATTTCTCTGTACCTTGACAGCACCAAACAAAATATAATCTTTCTTCAAGCCTCGGCAGGGCCGAACGATTTCTCCGTACCTTGGCAGTGCCAAGTAAAATATAATCCTTCTTCAAGCTCGGCAGGGCCGAACGATTTCTCCATACCTTGGCAGCGCCAAGTAAAATATAATCCTTCTTCAAGCCTTGGCAAGGCCAAACAATTTCTTCGTACCTTGGCAGCGCCAAGTAAAATATAATCCTTCTTCAAGCCTCGGCAAGGCCGAACGATTTCTCCGTACCTTGGCAGCGCCAAGTAAAATATAATCCTTCTTCAAGCCTCGGCAGGGCCAAACCATTTCTCTATACCTTGGCAGCACCAAGTAAAATATAATCTTTCTTCAAGCCTCGGCAGGGCTGAACAATTTCTCCGTACCTTGGCAGCGCCAAGTAAAATATAATCTTTCTTCAAGCCTCGACAGGACTGAGTGATGTATCTTTGAACCTCGGCAGGGCCGAACAATTTCTTCGTACCTTAGCAGTGCCAGGTAAAATATAGTCCAACTCCGAACCTTGACAGAACCGAGTGATTTCTCCAAGCCTCGGAATAACCAAGCCGAGCCAATGAGCTAAGTAAAAGCTTTCAGGGATATTCGGCATGACCGGACTCCCATCTAAAGCCATCAAAGCCGCCCATGCCTTGCTCTAGCCTAAGATAAATCATGCGTTCTACCCTTAAAGAGCCAACGTAATCTGATGCACATCGGCAAGCTTAAACTGAATCAATTGGTGAAGAGTTAAATCTCTAAAATGCCACCGACATGAAAGTATCAGATATGGCCATCTAAATATCTTCCTTAGTTCAGGGATGCCCTAATGGCTGTTTACATATCTCGGCAAGACCGAGTTTTCACTCCGTCCCCTCCAATCCAACGTATACAAGAGGTTCATGTGTTGGAGAAAATACAAAGACAACGATACGTTGGAAAAACTTGCACTTTGCAAAACATAAGCAAAATAACAAAAAGAGATACACGTGCGAAAGGAAAAGGTTCTTTTATTTCAATAATATTTCATTACAAAAAGTTACTGGCCCTCGCAAGGCATTACAAGCGCATTACAACACAGAAAATATACAAAGAACAAAAGAAAATGTTCAAACAAGCGAGTTTGGCCAACGACGCTGCTTCAACGTAGCTTCTGCCCATGATTTAAAGAAATTGGAAAAGACAACCCTGTCGAGTTGTTTGAGTTGCTGGGCAACGATACAAAAGAAAATAGCCCGGTGCTGCTTACCTTCTTCATCATCAGAAGGCAGCTGATGGATTCTCGAATGGATGAACCGAGAGATCCAAAATGGCACCCATTTAAGGACTGAGGATGAAGGAAAGCCGGAGGAAGCCGTGGCCCATAAAAAATTGCATTTCCAGTGGTCTTCGTGGCCCCATGGTGAGCGGATAGAGCCAAATAGAAAGCACCGCGTGCGCTTTTCATATGACTTCTATCCCATTCTGTGCTTCGCATATGACCTCCATAACTCCTTCCTCGAGGATGATTTGCTCCCCAGCAACTTCCTCATCAACCCAACCATCGGAGCCAAGCCAAACCCCGAAGAGAAAGCTCAACCCCACGGCACTTAACCTCAGCATGATAAAAGCCATGAAAGCTTCTTTTCACAAAGTGAGAAGGCTTCCCAGAGAATGCTCTAACATCCCCCCGCTCTCCCCTTTTTATAGACATGAAACTGAGAGCGGCCATAATGAAGACGGAGAACCTTGGGACTCGGGGCATGACTATCGTGTTGCATCCAAGGCCACATGGCGAAACTCTAATGGGACTCGATCTTCCTGGGGTATGCTGGAAACATTCCCGGTACCATAATAAAGGGTCAAAGATTTTCCCTCGATATCAAATCAGAAGACTTAAATGTGAAGAGCCATTTGCGGTTCGCCAAGAGACAAAGGAGCCTTAGAAACCCTCTGCAAAAAAATGCGCAGTCTACTAGCGATCGAATGCTTGGTGTATACGAAAAGCAAAACCGCATCAAAAAAGATAACGCATTAATGGTAAAATAAATGCCTTGGAAAAGATGAAAGGCTCTTCGGCAAATCCGAGCTACTTTCTGTGCTTCGACAAAGCCGAACCATTCCTTCTATTCTAGCAAGGCCGAACTATTTCCTCTATCTCGGAAAAACAGAGCCATTCCTTTTACTTCGATAGAGCCAAACTATCCTCTGCTTCGGTAGATCTAATCGGGCTGGTCTCAACAAGACCGGACAACCTCTTTGATTTTCACAAAGTCATTCCAAAATTTTTTAAGCTCTAACAGAGCTGGTTTACTCACTTGGCTTCGTAGTAAGCTAAGTTTAAACAAGATGTGGATGAGCTAAAAGACCGTCTGACACACAAATACCAAAACAATGGAATATATGGAGAATAACAAAAGATTCATTCAAATATCGATATTGTTTACATTACAAGAAAGGAAGAAAAGAAAAGAAATGCGAAGAGATGAATTCCTAAGTTTTAGCTTCATCTTTGGAGGCAGTTTCAGCCACGCCTGGAACACACTATCCGGCTGGCCTCCTAATTGGGTCATCCCCCCAACTGTCGATGGAGCGTCGATCCCTTCGTTACTCGGCCCTGGAGCCATTGTCCTCCTTGGCGATTGTCTGTGAAACTCTGGCTTCCTCGGTGGCAGGTCTCAAGGCCTCTACTTCCTTAGCAAAGTCTAGAGGAGCCTTCGTTGGGTCTCCCTCTGAGGCCAATTCAAAATCAAGGCCAGGAGCATCTTCATCATCATCGCCGTCGTCAGATGAGGGAGTCATTGCCAATGCTTCGGTTATCGGTGATGGAAAGCAATACTTCTTGTTGGCCCAGATGACAACCCAAGAGGAGGGGGTGAATTGGGTTCTTTAAAAATTTAAACCTTTTAAGTATTTGTTTGCTTAGTGAGTGAAAGTGAATGCAGATGCGAATACAAAATTCAATCAATAAGATAGAGATAAAGATAGAGATAAATGAGACACGGCAAACACAAAGATTTATAGTGGTTCGGTGTATCCAACACCTACGTCCACTCCCAAGATTCACTTGGGTCCACACTATAATCTTCCTTGATTACAGCCGAGTTGTTTACAAGCTCACAACTCAAACTTGTTGTTTTCCCGGGATCACAACGAACCCAGCTGGTTTTCCAGGTTCACCAGCACAAAAACCCTAACACAAGCTATACTAAGCTTGTACTGAGGTAAGACTACCTCCACTAGTTCAATCCCCCAGATTGAACTAGACACAAATAATAGAAATATTGTTTTTCAATTACACAGCTCCTCAATGAGCAGATAATCAAATAAAAGAACAAAGTTTAGAAAGCCTGATTTGTAGTTGGTTGGCTTTTGAGCTTTTCTTCTTTTCCTCAACTCCTTTGAAGTGTAGAATCGGGCCTCAGCTCGGATTCTTCACGGACTGAACGTTGGAGTTGATTTGAGCTTTTTCTTCCTTTCTTTAAATATTGAAAATCTCTTGAGTTGCTCTTGAATAGCTCTTGGATTTTCTTCTGAAGCTTTCTTGGATTGTTGAACTTGAGCACAGACGAAGCTTCCTTTGATTTCACACTTTTTCTTTCACTCTATTTTTGAATCTCGGATTTTTTTCAAATGATGCTTTATTTTCTGATTTTTTCTTTTTCTCTCTTGATGAATATCTCTCTATTTGTATATTTGATTTGAAAACGACTTCTCTATTTATAGATTCTGCAAAAATATAGCCGTTAAAAACAAAGAAATATAGCGTTAAAGAAAATCTTACCGTTGGCGCTGAGTTGGCATTCAGAAAAATCATGCCCAGATTGTTGGAGTGACTCCAGCTTTGGGCGAGTCGACTTGAAGACGCGATACCAAAAATAGAAATATTTAGAAAGTTAAAGGGTCGACTCAACGAAAATAAAGTGTCGACTCCTGACAGTCGGGGGTCGACTCATGAAAGGCAAGGGGTCGACTCGCGAAGTGCTTAGAAAAATAACCTTCTGGTGTCTGAGCGGAGTCGACTCACACAGTCATGGAGTCGGCTCGACAGAATCGGGGATCGACTCTTGAAATCACAGGGGTTGACTCGTGAAAATCAGGAATCTCTGTATACTGAGTGGAGTCGACTCTGAAACTCTAGAGTCGGCTCCAGAACGTATCAAAAATCAGAGAATTTCTGATTGACTTGAAATTCGTTCCAGATAAATTTTAAATCAATTTTTTGACTTGAATACAATAAAATTGTCATTAGGAATCAATTCAAGAAATGTTCCAAAAACTCATTGATTGAAATATGAAGTATAAAAATTTCTTTTTGAAAGCTTAAACATGGAGCTTGAAGTTACTTTCAAATTGATTAAATCATACTTAACATACTCATTGATTGTTCTAAATAAATTCATTGCTCATGTAAATAAACTCATTATATCTTTTAATATACTCATGGCTTTTGATAATCATCAAAATCAATAAGATTGGGGCAACAATCTCTCAACAATCTCCTCAACAATCTCCCCTTTTTATGATGACAAAAACATTGAGTTTATGCATGATTGATTAAAGAATTTATTTTATTTTCATAGTTAGGCTTAGGCTTCCCCTGAATGAGGTAGCTCCCCCTATGAAACTCAATTAAATATCCCATTCATTCAATTATTTATCTCATTCATTCAATCATTTTAATATCATTTGATTAATTAATTTCTCCCACATGCATATACAGTTATAAAACTCTCCCCCTTTTTGTTATCAATAAAAAGGTAGAGATGCATCAAACATAATCATTCATTCATTCATCAAGATATGTTTTAACAAGATCTGAGATTCATTGATAATATGAGAAGTACATTCAACTCAGATTACATTGACCATTCAAAATAGACTTTTCATTACATCAAAGTATCAAAATGTAAAACATAATATGAACTTCATTACATTGCAAAGACTAAGTATCTAATACATCAAAAGTGAGTCCTTACAATCCTAGTTAAGTGATCTATAATATTTTTCATTCCGTCTGTTTGAATCTTAACATAATCCTTTAGTCTCTCATCTACAAAAGTGCAAGCAGTTAATATTTTGTCTTGGAGTTCAGCATTGCATTTTGCATAGGTTTCACCATCTCCACAGATGTCTTTAAGTTCTTCAAATATATTCTTTAGATCTCCACTTAAAGACTCAGATGAAGTGCTAAGAGTTGTCTCAATCTTGGTGATCCGATCATCTAAAGAGTAAAGAGTTTCTTTAAGATTCATAAATTTGTTTTCAAACTCTGATTTCAATTTATCTTCCTGATCATCAAGAAGACCTTTAAGCTGCCTTAACTGAAGTCTGAGAAATCGACAGACGAAGATGATGTTTGATCAACCAACGGAGCAGGGGAAGGGGCTGGAGCAGGAACAGGAGAGCTCGGAGGTACAGGCGAAGAATGTCTAACTGACGGTCCCGGTGCCTCAATGTCCGCGGCTCTATCTTCCATCAAACCTTTCCTTTCCCATCTGCCATTCTTCTTCACAAAACCCATTCTATGTATAGTGGCCAAACTATAATAATCGGTGTGTCTTAAGTTCCTCATTGGCTCACTATCTGATATGATTATCCCTTGGCTTTGAAAAATTTAGTAAGAATCATGCCGTAGGGTAAACTAGATTTTCTCTTGCCTCCACAATCAGCAATGTACCATAATATCATGCTCGGAAGGTTAATGGGTTTACCAGTTACTATTGCATCCATTACAAATATATCTCTTTCAAAAACATAGTCAAATCTCCCAATCTTGGGGAATAGGATTCTACTACAAATATTGTGGAGAAGTCTCAATTCTAAGGACAATTGATTAGCAAAGACTTCTTCAAAACCAACAATCTTCCTGTTGAGCAATCTAGATAGAGCTGGGCTTCTATCTTCAGAAGAAAAAGTAGATGTACCCAACACTGGAGATCCAACAATCTTGAAAGCAAATCCACTGTCACAAATTCTATTTCCTCTAACGATGCTTACAAGTCCATTGTCTCCTCTAGATAAATTTTTATAAAATTCCTTGACTAGGGCTGGGTAGGTAGGACAATCTAAAGAACAAATCTTTTCCCAACCCATTTCAATCAACTGCCTCCCCAAAAAAATCCTTCAGCCTCAAACAATTCAAAATCGACTTTCCTCCCGGTAGTTATCACTCTATCGGCAAGTCTATCTACCTGAGATGGAGCCGTAGAGGGAGAAGCACTTGGAGTCGAGGAGGATGAGGTTGAATCCGTGCTCGGACGCCTCACGGTCTTCCTCACTGCCTTCTTCCTTTTCACTCCGGCCGCACCAAGGTTAGATCCATGGGTTTTAGGGGCCATTTGATCTATTGGAAGGGTTAATCAGGGATTTCTGAGGATTTGGAAGGTCAGGAAATATTTTGGAGAGAGTATTTGAAGGATTTGAGACGATAGAAATGAGCGGCGAGTCGACTCTGCCCTAGATAAATCGACCTGGGACCACTTCGAGTCGGCTCCCGCAAAGCGAGGGGTCGACTCCGGGTAGTCACAGAAAACTATCCCGAAGTGGAGTCGACTCGCACAGAGATGGGGTCGACTCTAGAGTTTCAGCAGAAACATGGAGTCGACTCCGATACTGACCGAGTCGGCTCCGAGACCATTTCAGAGCAAAAATATAAAGTTTCAGATAATCTGAAATGTGTCCGGAAATTGATCATAAAAATTGATAAAATAATCATTGAATTTGAATAGATCAATTAGATGTGAATTCTAGATAAGATTCCTTAAAGATCAAGGATTTTAAAGAATTTTAGATAAATTTCCTTAGGGGTTTCAAATTCATTCTAATGGATCACAAATCCCTAACTCTCCTCTAAGATAACAGAATCTTTCTTCACTTAAGGGTTTTGTAAATATATCAGCTAATTGATCTTCAGTATTAACATAATCAAGACATATTTCCCCATTAGTTACATGTTCTCTAATAAAATGATATCTAATTTCTATGTGTTTAGTTCTAGAATGTTGAATTGGATTTTTTGTTAGATTAATTGCACTTGTGTTATCACATTTTATAGGTGTTTTATCAAGTGTGATACCATAGTCTTCAAGTTGTCGCTTAATCCATAGGATTTGAGCACAGCAACTTCCAGCTGCAACATATTCAGCTTCAGTAGTTGATAATGCAACTGAATTTTGCTTTTTGCTAAACCATGAGATTAAGTTACTTCCTAAGAATTGGCATGCACCACTTGTGCTTTTCTATCTAACTTACATCCAGCATAATCAGAATCAGTGTATGCAATTAAGTTCAATGTTGAGTCTCTAGAATACCATAAACCTACATTTTTTGTTCCACTTAAGTATCTTAGTATTCTTTTAACAGCAATTAAATGTGATTCTTTAGGTTCAGACTGAAATCTAGCACATAAGCAAACAGCAAACATTATGTCTGGTCTACTTGCAGTTAAGTAAAGTAGGGATCCGATTATACCTCGATAATATTTTTGATCAACCTTCTTACCTTCTTCATCTTTGTCCAGCTTGCATGAGGGACTCATTGGTGTTCCGAGGGGTTTGATTGATTCCATACCAAACTTCTTTAGAATTTCTCTTGTGTATTTTGTTTGGTTGATAAAGATTCCCTCTTTGCTTTGTTTGATTTGGAGTCCAAGGAAGAAATTGAGTTCTCCCATCATGCTCATTTCAAATTCTCCCTGCATCAACTTAGCAAATTCTTGACATAGAAGATTGTTAGTAGCACCAAAAATGATATCATCAACATATATTTGAACTACTAATAAATCTTTACCTTTTCTTTTCAAAAATAATGTTTTATCAACATTTCCTCTTATAAAATTATTTTCAATTAAGAATTTACTTAATCTATCATACCATGCTCTAGGTGCTTGTTTCAAACCATATAATGCTTTGTGCAATTTAAAAACGTGATTTGAAAATTCATGATCTTCAAAACCTGGTGGTTGTTCTACATATACTTCTTCATTTATAAATCCATTTAGAAAAGCACTTTTTACATCCATTTGAAATAAGTTAAAATTCATGTGACATGCAAATGCAAGTAATAGTCTAATGGCTTCTAATCTAGCTACTGGTGCAAAGGTTTCATCAAAATCAATACCTTCTTCTTGATTATATCCTTTTGCAACTAATCTAGCTTTGTTTCTAATTACTATGCCATTTTCATCTAGTTTATTTCTAAATATCCATTTTGATCCTATAACAGAATGATTTTTAGGTCTTTCTACTAATGTCCATACATTATTTCTAGTGAATTGATTTAATTCTTCTTGCATTGCTAACATCCAATTATTATCTTTTTCAGCTTCTTCAATAGTTTTAGGTTCAATTTGTGATACAAATGCAAGATGATTGCTAATATTTCTCATAGATGATCTAGTTCTTATTCCTTGAGATGGATCACCTATAATCAATTCCTTAGGGTGACTATAAGCATATCTCCAATCCCTAGGAGATCCATATCATTATGATTAGTGTTAGTATCATCATCCTTAGGTGAATCATTATTTTTAGCGTCTTGCTCATGATCTGAAGATACATCAATATTTAATTTTTCAAGATCTTTCTCAATTATGTTTGTATCTTCTTCATCATCAAATTTTTCGGAACGAGTTGCTAAAGATTCATCAAAAACTACATGAATGATTCTTCAATAACTAAAGTTTTCTTGTTAAATACTCTATATGCTTTACTAGTTGTAGAGTATCCTAAGAATATTCCTTCATCAGATTTAGCATCAAATTTGCCTAAATTATTTTTACCATTATTGTGAACAAAACATTTACAACCAAATGCATAAAAATATTTAATGTTGGGTTTTCTATCATGCCATAATTCATAAGGTGTTTTCTTTAAAATAGGTCTTATTAATGCTCTATTTAGGATGTAACATGCTGTGTTAATAGCTTGCATCCAAAAGTATTTCGGGAGTTTACTTTCACATAGCATGGTACGGGCCATGTCTTCTAGAGTTCTATTTTTCTTTTCAACTACTCCATTTTGTTGAGGGGTTCTTGGTGCAGAAAAATTATGATTAATATCATTTTCATTGCAAAAACTTTCAAATAAATGATTTTCAAATTCAGTTCCATGATCACTTCTTAGAGACACTATGGTAGTGTTTTTCTCATTTGTTACTTTCTTGAAGAATTTCAGGAATATCGAGAAAGTCTCATCTTTGTGAGCTAAAAACATTACCCAAGTGAATCTAGAGTAATCATCTATAATCACAAGACCATATTTCTTTCCTCCTAGACTTGTGGTTCTAGTTGGTCCAAAAAGGTCCATGTGAAGTAGCTCTAATGGCCTAGAAGTTGAAACAACATTTTTAGATTTAAAAGAACTTCTCGTTTATTTTCCAAACTGACATGCATCACATATTTTGTTATTTTCAAAATCTATTTTAGGTAGACCTTTTACTAAATCCATTCTAATTAGTTTTGAAATCAGTGTGTGCTTGTGTGACCTAATCTTCGATGCCACAACCAACCAATCTCATTCATATTAGCATTATTAGCAACTAAGCAATGATTATTAGTAGACAAATTGTCTAAGTAAATCAAGTATACATTGTCATTTCTATTTCCAATAAAAACAATGCTATTATCAATGGGATTAGCTACTGTGCATATAGAAGATTCAAATGTTACTTTAAAACCTTTGTCACATAATTGGCTTATACTAATTAGGTTATGCTTTAAACCATCAACATAAAGTACATTTTCAATATATGTGAGGGAGTTATTTGAATGTTACCAAACCCCAAGATTTGGCCTTTGCCATTGTCGCCAAATGTAACAACTCCTCCTTTCTTTTCTTCAAGGGTGATGAATTCTTCTTTGTCACCCGTCATATGTCTTGAGCAGCCACTATCAAGATACCACTTTCTCTTTGATCTCTTGGCCACAAGACATTCCTGCAATGAAATCAAACTTTATGTTTAGGTACCCAAGCTTTCTTGGGTCCTTCATGGTTAGTAGCAACAAATAGTTCCTTTCGGAACCCATATTTTCTTTCCTTTAATATTCAAGTTTTTATTAGGTTTTAGAATTTACATTCATAAGATTTATGTCCTTTTTGATTACATTTAAAACATGTAAAATTACTTTGGCCAGCATGCAAAAATATTTTTCAGTGATTTTTGTTTTCTTAAAGTGTTATACCCTAATCCGGCTTTGTCAAAAACTGCTTTTTGACTATTTAATAACATGTCCAATTTAGCTGAGCTTAAGGTAAACTTATCAACTATGTTCTTATGTTTTTCAACCTCTTTCCTTAGTTTATCATTTTCATTAAAAATTAATTCTTTTTCTTTTACCAAAATTTTATTTTTAGATTTAAGTTTCTTAACTTCATTATTAAGATCTTCCTTTTCTTTAATGAAAGTTAAATTTTCATTTTTCAAAAGCTTATATTTCTTTTTCAAAACCTTGAAATCGCCGACAAGTTCATTAAAAGCATCAAATAATTCATCAAATGCAAACTCATCGCAAGGGTTATCGGAACTTACCTCATCATTGTCGTCCGCCATAAAACATACATTTGCGACTTCCTTTTGTTCTTCTTCTTCGGAAGAAGATTCTTCGCTATCACTCCAAGTCGCCACATAAGCCTTCTTTTTCTTTTTGTAGACTTTCTTTAATTTAGGACATTCATTCCTAAAGTGCCCCGGTTTATTACACTCATAGCAAATCAAGGGGTCTTTCTCTTTTCTTTGTCCTTGTCCTTGTTCTTATCCTTTTCTCCTTCCCACTTTGCTCCAAATTTCTTCTTGTGGAAGGGTTTCTTTCTCCTCATGAATCTTTTAAACTTTTTAGCTAAGAGAGCAGTCTCTTCATCATCATCATCATCATCGCTGCTGCTCTCTTCTTCTTTTGCAGCTTTGAGGGCAATCACTTTCTTCTTCTTTGTGTCCTCCTCTACATGCTGCTTCATTGTCAGCTCATGGGTCATAAGTGATCCTAGAAGCTTCTCTAAGGGTAGAGTGTTGAGGTCCTTTGCTTCTTGGATTGCTGTCATTTTGCTTCCCATGATCTAGGTAATGACCTAAGAATTTTTTGAACAAGTTCTGAGTTAGTATATGTCTTACCAAGACTTTTCAAACCATTTACAATATCTGTAAATCTAGTATACATGCATGCAATGGTTTCATATGTTACATGCTAAACAACTCATATTTATGAACAAGAATATTAATTTTAGATTCTTTTACTTGGTTGGTACCCTCATGGATAACCTCTAGTCTATCCCAAATCTCCTTTGCGAAATTACATGTGGAGATTCTATTAAATTCATTTGCATCTAAAGAGCAATATAAAACATTCATGGCTTTAGCGTTAAGCTGTGCCATCTTCCTATCATTATCATTCCAGTTCCTTTCGGGTTTAGGAACAATAGTGCCATCAATAACATGTGTGGGTGTACTAGGTCCATTAATTATAACATCCCATAATTCATAATCAGAAGCTTGAATGAATATCCTCATTCTTGCTTTCCAATAAAAATAATTTGAACCATTAAACAGTGGAGGTCTATTCGTAGAATGACCTTCAACAAATGATCCAACTTGAGTTGCCATTTGGATCTTTAGCTCTTGATCGTGTGATCAAAATCTAATGAGCACTTGCTCTGATACCAATTGTTGGCCCAGATGACAACCCAAGAGGGGGGGGGGTGAATTGGGTTCTTTAAAATTTAAACCTTTTTAAGTATTTGTTTGCTTAGTGAGTGAAAGTGAATGCAGATGCGAATACAAAATTCAATCAATAAGATAGAGATAAAGATAGAGATAAATGAGACACGGCAAACATAAAGATTTTATAGTGGTTCAGTGTATCCAACACCTACGTCCACTCCCAAGATTCACTTGGGTCCACACTATAATCTTCCTTGATTACAACCGAGTTGTTTTATAAGCTCACAACTCAAACTTGTTGTTTTTCTGGGATCACAACGAACCCAGCTGGTTTTCCAGGCTCACCAGCACAAAAACCCTAACACAAGCTATACTAAGCTTGTACTGAGGTAAGACTACCTCCACTAGTTCAATCCCCCAGATTGAACTAGATACAAATAATAGAAATATTGTTTTTCAATTACACAGCTCCTCAATGAGCAGATAATCAAATAAAAAAACAAAGTTTAGAAAAGCCTGATTTGTAGTTGGTTGGCTTTTGAGCTTTTCTTCTTTTCTTCTTTTCCTCAACTCCTTTGAAGTGTAGAATCGGGCCTCAGCTCGGATTCTTCACGGACTGAACGTTGGAGTTGATTTGAGCTTTTTCTTCCTTTCTTTGAATATTGAAAATCTCTTGAGTTGCTCTTGAATAGCTCTTGGATTTTCTTCTGAAGCTTTCTTGGATTGTTGAACTTGAGCACAGACGAAGCTTCCTTTGATTTCACACTTTTTCTTTCACTCTATTTTTGAATCTCGGATTTTTTTCAAATGATGCTCTATTTTTCTGATTTTTTCTTTTCTTTCTTGAAGTGAATATCTCTCTATTTATATATTTGATTTGAAAACGGCTTCTCTATTTATAGATTCTGCAAAAATATAGCCGTTAGAAACAAAGAAATATAGCCGTTAGAAACAAAGAAATATAGCCGTTAAAGAAAATTCTTACCGTTGGCGCTGAGTTGGCATTCAGAAAAATCACGCCCAGAATTGTTGGAGTCGACTCCAGCTTTGGGCGAGTCGGCTCAAAGACGCGATACCAAAAATAGAAATATTTAGAAAGTTAAAGGGTCGACTCAACGAAAATAAAGTGTCGACTCCTGACAGTCGGGGTCGACTCATGAAAGGCAAGGGGTCGACTCCCGAAGTGCTCAGAAAAACAACCTTCTGGTGTCTGAGCGGAGTCGACTCACACAGTCATGGAGTCGGCTCGACAGAATCGGGGTCGACTCTTGAAATCACAGGGGTCGACTCGTGAAAATCAGGAATCTCTGTATACTGAGTGGAGTCGACTCTGAAACTCTAGAGTCGGCTCCGGAACATATCAAAAATCAGAGTAATTTCTGATTGACTTGAAATTCATTCCAGATAAATTTTAAATCAATTTTTTGACTTGAATACAATAAAATTGTCATTAGGAATCAATTCAAGAAATGTTCCAAAAACTCATTGATTGAAATATGAAGTATAAAAATTTCTTTTTGAAAGCTTAAACATGGAGCTTGAAGTTACTTTCAAATTGATTAAAGTCATACTTAACATACTCATTGATTGTTCTAAATAAATTCATTGCTCATGTAAATAAACTCATTACATCTTTTAATATACTCATGGCTTTTGGTAATCATCAAATCAATAAGATTGGGGCAACAATCTCTCAACAATCTCCCCAACACTTCTCATCCTCCAAAATGAAAGGTTGATGTCTGGGTACTCCTGGATCACCCTCGCTCAAACCTCGCTCGCTCCAACTCGGTATGCCTTTTCGAAAACTGAATTCACCCTCGAGTGAATTCATTCTCGCTTTTATATTTCTCAATCGCCAGAGCGATTTCGTTGTCCGCCTCAGCTACCCGATGCTCAAGCTCGGAGCACTTCTTTCGACTCGAGGCTAAATCCCTAGTCATAGCCTTTACTTAATCAGTCGCCTCGGCCTTAGTCTTATCCCGCTAGAAAAGAAAAAAAAGTAAACAAAATAAATGGTCAAGTTAGCTCTAATTATGGGAAAGAGGTGAACTATTGTGTGGAAGTGGTAAGAGGACATACCTCTTTGGAATAGCGAGCAACCTTGGCTTCCGCTTTCTTGGCTCTTTTTCGAGCCTTCTCCCTCTCTTTTCTACATCTGCTCATGTCTTTCCAAGCATGTTCAAGATCCATTCGGTCCCTGAAGCTGCCAGATCATACTTGACATAGCTCGACCGTAAGATCGGAAACTTATTTCTGACAGGACTCGAGCCAAGCCTCAAAATAGGATTTTTCCTCAGTGGCCCTGCCATTAAAGTCGATTTCCCTTTAGGCCTCACCTCGGAACCTCGACAAATTTGATCGAGCTTCATCGGCTACTTTCCGAGCCTCCCAAAGCTCGGCCGCCTCAGCCTGAAGTCGTAACACCAATATCGGGCATCTTCGCCCAACCTCCTGGCTTCATCAAACTCGGCTTGCACACTTGTCAATTCTTCTGAAGTGGCAGCCTAACATATATGAGAGCCCCATAGTATGTCTCCGCCTGTTTGAATTTCTCCAATCGGATAATGCCGCCTAGAATTCTACTCCCTATGTCCGAGCCTATTCTTCGGACTAGGGAGTGGGGGGCATGTGCTGAGGAGCAAAATCATCATTGCATTAATATTCATGCACACGTTAAAAAGGTTAGAATCACTTTCGATTTCCGTCTGCCAGGTGCTGTGCTCGGAAAAAGACAAAGTTTCTCAGTCTCGGCAGGACCGAGTTACATCTTCATCCTAACAGAGCTGAGCCACCAACTTATCTCGGCGGGGGTGAACTGTTCTTATGCCTCGGCCTCGTCTCGGCCAGGCAAAACCATTTTTATGCCCCAGCCTCATCTCGGCGGGGCAAACCGTTCTCATGCCTTGGCCTCATCTCGGCTAGGCCGAACCATTTTTATGCCCCAGCCTCATCTCGGTGGGGGCAAACCATTCTTATGCCTCATCCTCATCTCGGCTAGGCCGAACCATTCTTATGCCTTGGAAGACCTAAAGTAGCCAAAAGTCAAATATGACCCTTCAGCCACATCAGCTCTCGTCGTCTCAAAAGGAAAATCGAGCTAGGCACAGCCTGTTGCCCATAAATAGCCAGATAATAGAATAATCAAATCTCAAAGCTCTGAATCAGCCTCTTCAGCCGTCGATCCTCTTAATGAACGTGATTCAAATTTTACCGGCTTCGTAACAAACTTGATTCGAATTAGATTCCCATCATTTTGGTTTTTTCATATCCCAAGACACGTTCGAAGAATCAGGTGAACAAACTGCCAACATTCGGACAGTCTATAAATACCTTTCTCAAAATCCTTTCATGTACGCTCACTCCTTCACTAAAAACTCCATTGAAGCTCCAATAGAGCTTCCCGGCTCCTCGAGAGGCCATCCTAGAGGGATTCTTCTGCGAGAGCCTTCTTCTTATATCTGATTGCTGTGAATCTTTACTGACTTGGGCATCGAAGGATCTTCCGCAGAGGGTCACCCTCAATGCTCCCTGCATGAGGACTGTCTTACAGGTTCCATCTAGGTGAGAGATTGGCATCTGGATCTGAAGGCGAGCCACACCTGAGTCATAGAATAAATTTCTATGGCAACATATATATATATCAACATGATTTTATTATTTGATACCATCATGGCACCGAGACAAAAGACAAAAATCAAATCATTCGAATCTTTAGCTCCAGAAAAGATGCAGAGTATAAGAACCAAAACCAAAAAGGACACTATACGTATGCCGATCATGGAGGAAGGCTTAGGATCCAGTCCCTCACTGTTAGAAAAGAGGCTTTGACTACTAGGCATGCTACGTGATTTTTGCTTGAGCCACATTGTATGTGGAGCTCTTTCATGCATGCCAAATATGGAGACCGGATCCCTTCCATATATTCTCAAACTACTCGTGGATATTCCTTCTTTTGGTAGAAGGTCTATAGGCATGCTCCGAATATCCGAAACAACATCTCGTGGTTGATTGGTGATGGATCCTCAGTTGATATTGTTCATGATACGTGGATTGCAGACCTTCCCATATTCCGATGGCCTACCTTTGTTACCACTGACATTCCTAATGGGATGAGAGTCACTAATCTTATTACTCAGGACCACTCTGCCTGGTACTACTCCTTGGTGTCCCAATTCTTCGATGAGGAGCTCTATCATGGCATACTCTCTATCCTTCTCATTTTGGGTCACAGCTTCGATACCAGATTATGGAGATCCTGTATGTCTCATGCTTCTATCAGGGACCTCACGAAGCTTTATAGGCCCCAACCCCAGCAAACGATGGATGCGGCATGGATCTGGCATCTTTCAATTCACCCTAGGGTTTGGCTTTTCATTTGGAAGCTTGCATGAGACTGCCTTCCTACGTGCTCCCTGCTCTCTGGGAGGGGCATGACTATCCAGCCTACGTGCCCTTTATGCAAGTCAGAGAAGGAGACTGCTGACCATACTATCTTCGCCTGCATCAGAGCGAGACAGATATGACGGATTTTGGGTCATCGGCCTTGGGATGATAACATTGCTCCTCGATGCATCTCTTTTTTGGGCTTGATCCGGTAGGATATGCGGAGGGGTATCCATCATCAGGGTGCTACAAGGGCTTACATAGCACATCAGATATGGTTATCTCGGAACCAGCTTATTTTCACTGATGAGATTGCATCTCCCCACATGATAGTTAGGACAACCATTTCTTTATCAGCTGAGTATACTTTCCATCATACAGTTCTTGATTTTGTCAACCCTCACCTCTAGGGCTCCCCTGTTTCCTTGGCAGTGCACCGGCGCACGGTCTTTATTTCTTGGAAGCTTCTACCTCTAGGATTTGTTAAAATCAACTTTGATGGGAGTGTTCGAGGCAGACTTACCGGATTGGCTTTTGTGATTCGGGGTCTATGGAGCTATGTTGGCGGCAAGGGGATTTGGCCTTCTTACTCTTCTGTTCCTCTTGCCGAGCTATATGCTGCTTGGGCTGGTATTTCTTATGCCATTTGTAGCCTTGGCACCCACAGTCTTGTAATTGAGGGGGATTCTATTACTATTATTCGCTAGCTCCGACAGGACTTCTTCAACCATTTGCCAACTAACCCCTTGATTCACGACATTCGATCTACTCTTCAGGAGGCTTACAACGCCCAAATCCGACATATATATCGAAAGCTAATTTAGTGACTAACTGGATTGCTGCTTGGATGGTCCATCACTTTGGATTTTGGAGCTGAAAGCAAGGAGATCCGTGTCCTCTTGTTCTTATACAAATTTTATTTTCAGATATATCGGTTTGACTCGTCCTAGCCTAATGTAATCATCCGCCTGTATCAAAATAATAATAATAATAATAATAACCAAAACCAAAACAAACACATCCCCATATTTTCCATATGGCCGACAATCAACAACTAATAAATTGCCGGATGTGACGGCAGAGTGATCGGACCTGTGACGCATGGCAAAATTGATTCAAGTGGATGAAATTTTATCAAATACTATGCTACTAGCTGTACCATAGCTTGCAACTGGTTTTTAAGCACACGACGCATGTGAGCTAGATGACTGTGCTGAGCTTTAGAATCAACTTCATATTCTATCCTCTCATTGTGAGTACGTTGTAGGTACGCACCAGGGTGCTTGTAGAATAAGCGATAAGGATTCGGATTTCAATTATGACGTGGAACTAAATGATCATGAATTTTTTTATTATGAAGTATTAAAAGAACTCTTAAGATAGAAGGAGATTGTAGATCATGCCATCTTTATTTACCCTAGAGAAGACAGATCTGACATATTATGAGCTACCACCTCGGGAAGGATGGTACTGATTCTTGACGGACTATTTTTTTGTGTGATATTCAAAGGGATATCCAGCAGTAGGGCGCCATTTGGCCTTCACAGCCTATGTTATCTCAAAATTTACTTGTAAAGATTTGTTAAGATTTTGAGAAGGAATAAAAAAAATATGATTGTTAAATTGTATATTACTATTAAGAAAATATTTAGTAAGTTTTAAACGAAGTAATATATATAAAACTAAAAGATTTAAAGCTTTTTCAACTAACAATGGATTTCTTTGCTATTAATTTTATCTAGAGATTGCTATTAAAAAAGAATTGTATATATCAAAACTTTTAATTAAAAAGGGATGCATGGTTGTAATTAGAAGGTTTACAATGAGAGGAGTAAAGGGCCTTTGACTTACGACACAGCATATTTATTTTTTTTATATTTTTTGATTTTTTTTCTTAATATTTAGATAAGAAATTTTTTCTTCTATTCATTTAATATATTCAGAGATATTTCAACCAATTGGATAGGAATTCAGCCATACACGACACGATAATAAACTTTAATGATGGCTGAACAAAAGCTCTTGTCATTGATATCTTTTTTTTTTTTTTGTTACAGATGGGCGATCACACCATTCTAGCGCGAGTCAAGCCTAAAACATCTGAGTACAAAATTTGCTGTAATAAGACAGGACAAGGGATCCCAGTATGCCAAATCCATCGGCCAGGGTTGCGGGCGACAGAAGAAGCAACATAATCAGCCGCAGCATTGGCTTCCCGATATATATGGATGCAATGCTAATAATTGACCGCAGGAGTACAAATCCTAACCCAAGAGGAGGCTTAAAAATGCTAACCGGGCCTTGCAATTCCTACCGCAACTTCAATCTAGCGACGGTTACTTTACCACTGCAATTGGTGTGAAGAGATTTTGCGTAGCTCACGACGAATTCACTTAATCTCAACCATGCGTAGCTCACGTTTGAGACTTGCAAATATCCATAAAACGGGTAAGAAAAACCTCTGACCAAGTAAGCCAAGCAATCACACGCTCACAAAGAGCATTTCCTTTCCAAGTCTCTTGAGCTTTCTCTCAAGCTCACGTTGTTGCCCAGAACACTAAC
>UESW01004156.1:518359-537165 GCA_900491605.1 Calamus simplicifolius
AATTTAGCAAGACCTTGGCCAAGGCACTTCATGTGAAAGTCACATGATCACTAAAATTGAAATCACTTTATGGATTTGCTGTTTAGAGTTGACAGGCTCTTAAGCCATCCTTAGCATTTGTGGTCAAGAGGATGAATTATACGGTAACTATTTCTTAGGGTTCTTGGAGTTTGCTCGGCAACTCTTCGACCTATCCGGACGTCGGGTTCCATTGCTAGATAGGCACATCGATTAGTATAGAAAATTTTTCTATGCTACCGGCTTAGGTTCGAACCTAGAGAGTCGCACACATAGAAGTTTCCTAGGATGATCTATTTGCTGATCAACGATTGAGAATCGTATATGATTTAATTAATCAATTTGATTGATTGAATTATCTCAATTGGATTAAGTACAAATGAATAAGATTCAATTTGGTTTAAGTCTATTAGAAGGACTAATCAATTTCAAATATTGATTTGAAATTAGATTTGATTTGGATTTAAATAGATTCAGGATTAGCCAAATTTGATTTGGGCTACGACCATGATCTATATTGGTTTAATCCAATAAATTCAAATTAGCTTAAAACCAAAATCCAAACCCCATGTGTGAAAAGGTTTTCTCGCATGATGAGATAACTAAAATCTCATCTCATGAGAAATTAAATTCTCATGCAGAATTTAATTTATAACTTTTAGTCTTCTTCAAATGATTCCAAGTTCAAAAAAAATAAATTTTGCTAAAAGGTTCATCTTTGAAAGAGCACTACTCAACACAACTCTCCGTGCATTGACAAGTGTGTGAATTAATGTGCCTCTTTGGAAGAGCACTCCACACAACTCTCCATGCATTGACAAGTGTGTGAATTAATGTGTCTCTTTGGAAGAGCACTCCACACAACTCTTCATGCATTGATAAGTGTGTGAATTTAATATGTCTCTTTGGTTTTCACAAAAACAGCAGAATTCTAAATGTTAGAATTCAATAGGCTGGCTAATATGAAACTATAAATAGAGGACATCCCTTACCAGATAACATAACACAAGATCAAAAGAGATAAAAAAAAATTTTAAACAGTTAGAACCAAGTGTTACAGTTCTAAGAGTTAGAACAGAAAATTCTGGTGTGATTTTAGTGTTAGCAAAAGCTTGGTGGATCTTGGAGGAAGATTCAAGTGGAAGAATTCAAGATCAGCAAAATTGTTTTTCCGCGAGCTAGCACTCCTGGGAATCTGATCATTCAGGGGTTTCGCGTGGACAATACTAGAGGCCGGACAATTGAACGGCTGTAGAGCACAAAGGATTTACCTACTGTTCTTAAGGTGAGTGATTTGATCCTTAGATCTTAAGGCAGGCTTCAAGATGAGTAGTATGACTTCTCTTCTTGAAGATTAAGATATGATCTTAATTATTTAATTTATATGTAATACTTAGATCAAACGATCTTATAATATAAGGCAAAGATATGATCTTGATGCATGTTAAAAGATTAATATGTAATCTTTAAATTTCTGCATTGATAATTGTTATCAAATTTTAAAATATGCATGCCTCGGGGATTAACTCTCCCAACAGATTTCTAATCTAGTGATGGAAGGTATCTGGGTACAATCAAGTACTTATGAAGCAGTGGTGGATCTAGATGAGATTGATCCCTCCAAATAGTTTGGAGTAAATGTCTCACTATGTCTCAACTTAGCAAAACCTTGGCTAGGGTAGTTTTTGTGAAGAGTCATAGGACTTGTAAGGTTGAGGCACATTATGGATGTGCTGATTAAGGGTTGGCAGTTAAACCCTAAGTCATCCTGAGCATTATAAGGTCAAAGGAATGAATTATATGGTAACCATATGCCAGAGGATTTAGGTTATTGCTTTGTAATATTTGACCTATCTGGACGTCGGGTGTTATTGCTAGATAACGACTTCGATTTGTGCTAGAAATGTTCTGATACTACTGGCTTAGTGTTCGAACCTATGAGGTCACACACATAGGGGTTTTCTTTCTGATCTATAAAGGCTGATCGATGATTGAGTCAAGCCAAATATGTTTTGGTTTGGGGTCCAATTGGATTGCACTTAACCATTAACTCTTTCTTTCCTTTTATTGCATTCAAATTTGAATTTTGATGAAATTAGTCTTGAGTTTAAATTTGAAATTATTTTTAAGTCTGAATTTAGAATTTAGATTACGTTGGAATTCAAAATTTAAACCTAGAACTAATTTGTAACACTTAAAGCTAAATAATGTTCTCCTTAACCCTCTCCTAAAGTCCCTCCACCTTCCAAACATAAAACCTCTCCCACTCTCCACAAATCCTTCCATCTTCCAAACCTCTTCCCCT
The DNA here is from genome assembly GCA_900491605.1 of Calamus simplicifolius. Taxonomy (NCBI): domain Eukaryota; kingdom Viridiplantae; phylum Streptophyta; class Magnoliopsida; order Arecales; family Arecaceae; genus Calamus; species Calamus simplicifolius. Next base: position 520,683 of record UESW01004156.1, read on the forward strand.
AAAAAGATTTTCTACTTTAGTGTTGGATTTTTGAAGATTAAGTTTTCGGATGAGTATAGGGTAGTTTGGGAAAGGATTCCTCTTCTACCTCTAATAGTTTTTCTTCGGCTACAAGACCATCTTGCTGTCCAAAGGGAGAAGAAGGAGATTAACCTTCGTGGATCCTAAGGAGCTAGCACTCCGAAGGATTTGATCAGAAAAGAGCCTTGGTGTGAACTACTTATAGAGGCCATACGTGTGTGTGGCTTAAGCAGCTCTTCTCTTCAACCATCCAGTAGTTTTCAAAGGTAAAGTACCTTACTATAATTTGATATGATCAAATCATTAACATAAAATGGTTTTATGTTTTACTTTCTAACTTTTTGATATCATTTACATGCACGATTATCCTGTTAGTTCCTGATGTAGGTAAATAGATAAATTGATTTGATCGATTTATCATTAATTTCGCTGTTTTAAAAAAATTAAATAGATTGCAAAATCTATCTGCATAGGTTTTCTAATAGCATCGTCAAGAGCCTGAGTAGCAAGAGATCGGTCTCCCTGCTCCTCATGCCAACCTCCCAGCTTTGCCTTTGCCACCACCTTAGGACGATTGAATCACCGCCCTTGCCTTGCAAGTTCAGTCGCTTATGGTGATGGTACATCAGCTGCATTCAGTCGCTTATGGCGATGGTACATCAGCTGCAACAACAACAACTGGTGGCCGCATAGTAGTGCCCAAGGCCACTCTCGCTAGGTGTGGGGTCTGCCTAGCCTAGTTAGCAATCAACTCGCAGAAGATCCCTCAAAGGGAGGCTCGCCACCATTGTGCCTCGCTCAGGCATCATCATCGTAAGGCCTCTAAGAGGCCTTGGTCTCCCTCCCTCCATGCCAATGATTCCCCTAAAAGATAGCATGGGAAGGAGACCGAGCGAGGACATCATCATTGGCACCGCCCCTCCCCTTCCTCAGGATCTTCAAGGAAGGGATCCTTCGATGGCCGGATCGCTCACCGGGCCGAGCGATGGCTGGATGAGTACAACCAGCTGGAGGAGCTCAGCCGCAAAATCACTAATCAACCGGAGGCGAACTATGATAGCCGCCCTTCGCTGTCCCGTTGTATCATGGAGGAACCGATCTCGATCCGATTTTGCCTTCCTCAGTTGGACCCTTACGATGGCCCCACTGACCCCTTAGACCATCTAGAGAGCTATAAGGTCCTCATGCAAGTCCAAAGAGCGATCGACTCTCTCTTCTGCATCGCCTTTTCGGCCACTCTTCGGAAGGCCACGCGTTCATAGTACTCCCATCTACCGCCATGCAGCATCAATTCCTTCAAGCAGTTGGATCTGATGCACTTCGATGCATGCCGAAGGATCCTGGGGGTGGCCAACAACCTGTTTGTCGTCTAGAAAAGAGTGGCGAGTTACTAAGAGACTTTATGGCTTGGTTCAAGGAAGCTATACTCGAAGTCTACAACCTCGACGACTCTGTGGCTACCTTGGCCTTGAAGCGAGGGCTCCGTTCTTCCCGCTTCACTTACTCCCTTGACAAGAAGCCCTCCGGTTCCTACGTCGAGCTGTTGAGTCAAGTGCAGAAGTATATCCACACTGACGAAGCTGACTCTTCTCAGTGCGAGGTTGACGATGGTCCCAATAAAAAGTAGGCCCGTTTGGAACCTAACAAACCTCATTCCAGGAGACCTAAGCCCCCCCCCCCCCCCCCCGATGATCGAACAACCGACCATGGACCCTTGCTCCCAGGGAGGAGCCCTTCACCCTCCTACTCGCCCCGATATCCCACATCTTGATGAAAATCGAGGGCAAGTCGTATCTTCAGCGCCCTGCTCCCTTGAAGCCAAGAGCCCCTCGCAATAAAACCTCTACTGTTGCTTCCACTGGGATCACGACCATGACACAGAGGATTGCCACCAGCTGAAGAAGACGATCGAGAACCTCATCTAGTGGGGTTACCTTGGCAAATTCATCTAGAGGGGGAACCCAGCAGCGCCAGGCCCATCGGCACCCCTGCCTACCCAGGTCAGTATTGACAATGCCCCGACTAAGAAGATGATGGCCATGATTTTCTGAGAGGCGGCACTTCCAAGAGGTCACGGGGGAATGAGGGGGTTGATTCTGTAATTCCCTTTTCTAAGGGAGACTTAGAGGGAGTGGATAATCATAATGATGACAGCGTCATCGTGTTCATGACGATCGCAAAATACCTTGTAAAGAGAATGTGAAAGTTCGGTCGACATTCTTAGTTATGATGCTTTTTCGAATGAACTTGTCTCCCAGCTCCCTTTAGCCTGCTTCACTGGAGACTCTATGAGGATGGAGGGAGAGATCACCCTTCCGGTCATAGCCGATACATTGCCATTCCAAAGCACAGTCTTCATAAGGTTTCTGGTCGTCCGAGTCCCCATGGCCTACAACACCATCCTCGGAAGATCCAGCCTAAATCTCTTAGATGTCATCATCTCCACCAAGAGGCTGCTTGTAAGATTCCCCACTAGTAAGGGAATCGAAGAGATGCACAAGGAGCAAAACCCGGTGCCGCACTGTTATCATGTAGCTCCTAATCCAGCAGCTTAGATTGAAGTTCTTGCTACCAGCACCTTCCAAATCGTCCTAAGCCTCAGGAACACAACTCAAGGCTTCCCTTCTCCATCAGCCACGGTTTGGAACTCTTTCAAGAACTCTTAGCCAGCCATACAACTCCTAGCTAAATCAAAACCATTCAGTCGAATGATTTTTGGCTGGTTCTTGGCTGCACCTGATCCAGAACTTGTGGAATCTTCCAAAAAAAACCTTCAAGATCAATTTGGCAACCAAGAATTCAGATCAAAAGAAAGGAGAAGGGAAAAGAAAAAAAAGAAAAAAAACGAAAAAAAAGTGATGGGGTGAGGGAAAAGGGTAATTTAGGGATTTTCTTTTTAGGGGCGTAGAGAAAAAATTGCTCATCATACCTTGGGTTTGGAAACTTTGCGGTGCGAATAGAAGCTCCCCGTCGCTTCGAACTATTTTACATGTAGCCACGTACGCCGCGAATCCCTAGTTTTCCATTATCCGCGGAGCAGCGCACCGCTTCTCCGTCGAAAACTAGGCAGCGCCGCACGAGAAGCCGACTTCACTGAACTCCGATCAGCTTCTCGATTCTTGGAAAGCCTCGTTTTCTCTCCGAAGCTCTCATCCTTGCATCAATGGAGGGGAGGAGATGCCGAGGCGGCGGCGGGGTCGTGCTGGAGTCGATCTACCCGGTGGTCGCCCTCGTCCTCGTTCTCGTCGCCTGCGTCGAGCTTGGCGACGCTGCCACCGCCGTCGATGTCTACCGCCTGATACAGTACGATTTCGCTGGTGTGCCCTACGGATCTCGCCTCGCCAGCCTCAATCACCACGCCGGTGCTTCCCCCTTCGCAGCCGGCGCCGATCTCTCCCGCACCGCCGTCATGATGCCTGTCCGGGAGCTCAACCTCACCTTCCTCCGAGGTAAATCGCTTCCCTCTCGTAGTTATACAGAGCTGAACGCGACACTGGCGATGTTCCGAGCTTGAAGAATTAAATTACACCTTTTTCTTCCCGTTTTCTAGTTTTCTCGTTTTCTTGCGTTTTGTTCAAGTAATAATAACTCCTGGTTAGTGTCGCTATTAAATCAGATACCTCGGATAACGTAGCGAATTGAAGTCTTTAAATCAGATGCCTCGGATAACGTAGCGAATTGAAGTCTTTCTTTTATAGTTGCTTTCCGTTTGGTTCAAGTAATACTTAGTTAATATTGGCTATTATGGAGAAAAAATAACGGAAAAAGGGATCTTGGTTAGTTTCATAGATAGCTTACTGCATTTTTGAGCATCTTTCAATCTCTTCCGTATTCTTGGAGATGATTTGCTCTTCTTTGCTCTCTGTTGTTCCAAGACCAGAACAATTCTCTGAAACATGTTGCATTCGGATGGTTTACTTATTCATTGAATATCAAAATTTGCGTTCGCTTGTGGTTAAGAAATTGATTTACTTGCTTCCTCATAATTGTTGGTTCCTGGATGGTGTGGCAGGCTGCTCAGGCTATGATTTTGATTGATTCAAATTGGACTTCAAACCGAGTTAATCATGACTGCGAAACTCTCCATAAATATTAGAGCGAGTCTCTTAAGGCCCATGCTAGAGCTTGTGACTCATTGATTTTTTTTTCATTTAATTAATTTTTAATATACTATCAATGTTGGCTAATTGCTAACAGATGGAAAAGAAATTAAAAACATGATTCAACAATTTAATTTTTTATTTATGACAATCCAATAAACCTTCAAACACTATTGGCCCTATAGATAAACATTTTCTAGCTCTCTTTATGGGTGCACAAAAGCAGGCATTCAACTGACATTATTAGGATATCATGTTGATTATGCATATGCTAGTATAGAATACTCAAAAAAGTTAATGTTGTACTTTGCATATTATGAAGGCATCTCTAGGTTTCACGTCCTCCCAATGCTGTGAGTCACAAATGAAGTGGTGTAAGTGATGCATTATGATGATTTGTCATTCGTCAAAGAATATCAAGAATTCTAGGCATGCATGAAGTTAGTTTAGGCCAAACATCTATTGATGGTAAAGTTAACTTTTGCTTTGTCAGATACTGTGATCTCTTTCTGAATAAATATGTGACAATACAACCTGCTATTCTTAAAATACTGTCATGCCACTCATGGATTCTGGTGAAGGCTTAAGAGAGGTTCATTGTTTTTTGGCTTCCAATTACCTGTTAAGATTTACTGTGAGCCATGACAAAATTTCTCTTGTATCCATCCACATGTTTGTAGTATTGGCCTTTGTCTTCAAGTAATATTAGGCCTAAATTCCTGGTGTAGCCATATTGTGTGTAATGTCTATAATTAAAAGACATTCAACAAACTTGTGATATAATTATAGTTTTGCGCGTATGCTCTCTTTTCTGGTTTAATTTATAAAAAAGCTTAAGCATTTAGGAGATTTGATTCACCATCCTCTGATTTTCACAAGCAATAAAATTTGTTCCACTATATCACCAACACTCTTTGTGGCACTAGTGTTTTTTACCCAGAATAAGTGGGATAAGTCTTGCCTTTTACGTTGTTTGTGTGCGTCTTTGTATTGCTAAAAGTTTTACAACAATTATATATTTTCAGAGTACTTCATCAATAACCAGCCATTGGGAGGCTTGTTACTTTTGCTTCCTCAGAAGATTAGCAACAAGATTGTGGGGGAGGTCAAGAGCAAAGATGATGGGCTTATGAGAAAGATATTGGTTGAGTTGGAACAATTGCTCATACATGCCAACATACCTGTAGGTGACATAATGCTTTGCTCAAATCCAATCATGATCGCATAGTCATCACTCAAATATATCATTACTATCTGGACTTATTTTTTTCACTTTTTTTTGATCCTTGGGCTTGATGTTGCTCTGGCTCAATGCCAGTAGTATAGCAGGTCAAAGTTGTTCAGTTTATTATTGTTGCTTAATTCTTAGCACTGTCATCCTTTCTGAGATTTCTTATTGCAAATTTTCTTTTTGTTTCAACTGTGATGGGTGCTTACTGCTTTGATGTCACTTTTGGCCACTTACCTCTTTTATATTTGTTAAATAGTTGTGGAGCTGTGAATATAGATATTTTGTCATATTCATCAAAATCACAATAGCTTATGTTATTAGTTTCTCCTTTGGAGGGAAGAGGAAACATTAAGAATTTCAAATTCTATTAAGCACAATGTCCCCTTGATTTTCTCAGATTAACACTAAGTTTTCAGTTGTCTTATATAGATAAATATGCCCAAATAAATAGATATTTGCATTGTGAGCCACATACTATCAATTGCTAATCCGGGTTCTCAGACCTACTCTTCCAATCATGTGTATTATAGAAGTTTGCAGGGAAGATGTATGCTCAGTGCTCATTTAGATTTGAGAAGTGATTGCTAAACCAGTAGTTTTCTAGTTGCATTAAGGGGTGATTATTAGAGCTCTGGGTTGGAATAACGCAATTATTGATTTTATATTGAAATTCAAACCTTTGGGAGACTTTTTGAAGCATGAGGTAAACATAACAATTTGGAGTCATGTTTGTCAGTTAAATTTTCTGAATTTGGTCCATTTTGGAGACTTTTTGAGGCCATAGCTTTTCCTCTATAAGGAAGATAGTAGGCGTTGGAGATGAAGAACTATTGGTGAGATCTTTCTGACTCTTCATGTCATTCCTCTATGCTACTTCAATTTGATCTTCAGAGGATTGTCTTCCACTGGAACTCTAAATTTCCTCGGACAGTTGCTTGCTTAGTTGCTTAGCTAGAACTCAAAGTTTCCTACCTATTTGTTTGATCTAAATTGTAATTATGTTGATGGAGTAATCTTTGACCGATGGAAATAGAAGTTGATGACACTTTAGAAGATTATTGGTTACAAAATTTAGCATATCACTTGTTGAGGCCTGAGTTTAGACATAGCAATGAGGTCGTAATGCACCATGATACCCTTGGACCAATTATGGCTGTGTTTTGATTCTGCCTCAGCTTTCAAATGATGTTCAGCTGACATGTTAGCTCAAAGGAGGTGGGCCCTTGTCCTTTCTGTTCAGTCAAATTTCTTTTTGAAGAACTGCAATTTAGTTATTTTCCTGATGCTAGCGTTAAAGGATACAAAAAATCACGAATGAACTCAGTTGAACCTTTAATCTTGGATCTGAAGAAATGAACAGTTGACTTGAGATTTGGATACTTCCTTGGAGTCTTGAACTGCTTTATTTGCCTTCTTGGTCTTGCTGGAGATACACTGTTTTGTGGCTTGCTCTCTCTCTCTCTCTCTCTTCTCTCTCTATCCATCTATCTATCTTTCTATTTATCCACACACACACACACACACACACATCTTGTAGATTGGGGAGATAAGCACTCTATTTCCTAGCAAATATTACGAGATTTTTTTTTCTCTCTCACTGGAATGTATGAAAGTGGCCATCCTGTGTTTTTGTTGCTACTTCTTATTTATATCTCAGCATATTGAATTGACTCATAGTCATGACACTTGGCGCTTGCATTTATGATTTTGTAACGGCTGCTTAAAGGTTTTTCTCTAACATTAATATGTTATGTTATTTATGTTCCTAAATGTTTTCCATTTAACTTAATTTTGTCTATGATGCAATCCATGAATTAAATGCAAATATTAGGGGTTTCATGATTCCATGATTATTTTTTTTACTAGCATTAGGGACTTCAAAAGAAGAAGAAACTAGAGTATAAATGCTAGTTGTCACCAAGGCTCAAGGTTTAAGTTCCTTTTTGTAATGTTAATTTAGGATTGCAGTTTTGTTTAAGTATCGTGTTTTCTGTTTAATTACTATCTTGTTCTTGCTCATTTAGTGTAGTTGTATATGATTAGATGATTCTTATGTGCGTATATTATTATTCTTAGAAAACCAAGAGAGTGCCTAAGGTGGAAATAGGTACACGTGCAACTGATGCTGACATGGATGAGTGGTTGCAGGTTAGTTATTAGATGCCATGGTATCAAATGAATATTCCTTTGGCAACTTGCTTAGCTTTTTGTTTTTATTCTATTCTCACATGATTCAACACCTGCTACTTTTTTGACAAAGTATTGGTGTTCATCGTACACGTTTGCTGTTTGCTCCACACTTTGGTTTTAAGCCTGATAAGTTGTTCCAATACATCTAGATGCAAATGAAACATTTTCTTTTTCGTGCATGTATGTTGTTGTTCAGGAACTGCATATGCTCAGTCACTTTCAAACAAGTCAAAGAAGAATTAGATTTCCATGTGCTCCAGGGTTGTCTATCCTATAATCCAACTTTCTAGAGCAAAGCAGGGAGATGAGGTAGATTCTGACAACATGATAGTTTTCAGTCTGTAGGTGAGAAACTTTGATGCAAGTGATACATGAACATAGCTTTAATACCAGCATCTAGTGCATTTATTCAACTGTTGAATTTATTCTGTACTACAAGTAAGACATATCTTGAGAAAATTTTAATTTTTGGTGAAAACTATTATTTATATATTATGCATTCTTAATGGTACAATTGAATTATCATTACTTTCTTCAGCATTTGGTTGATGTGATCTGTCCTGGACATCATGTGTATGTACACTGTCAGATTCTTGGTTGTCTCATAATGGTTGCAAAAATTCTGTCTAGATCCATGATATGGTAAACTTCTAACGCAAAATTTACCAGTTAAATTATGCTTAGCGGAAAAATATTTAAGAGTCAAATTAGTGAAAAGATTATCTTCCACAGGGAATATATGCCATCAACATATTGCTGGTGGCAATTGTTAGAGCAGTGTGAAATTTGTAACTTTAATGAGTCTACACTAGTTCATTGCCCTAGGATATTGGCATCTTTTACATCTATAATGAAGTGCCTAATGTTGTAAAGATACCTCGGTATTTTCTTTACATTAATTTTTATGTTTGATATGTATCATAAAGTTTATGTAAGCAACTGGATGTTTGATAATGTCGTGCAAATGATTGTAGAAGAAATGAACATATTAACTACAATCTTCCTTCGGTATGATAACAAGAAGATCCTTTACTCAAATGCAGTATTGTTGATGAGGCCCATCAGCAACTTCAATAGAAGTCCCAACATGGCTGATACAATTGAGTTTTCAATCGATACTTCTACCCCAGCTGAAACTGTTGCTGCTTTGAAGAAATATATACAGACGTAAGCATAATTAAACCCTTTGGTTTTAGTTAATGCTAATTGTCTTAGCCTTGCTTTTACTTTTTTATATTAATTGAACTATTTATTTGTACATGCTGTTCTGTGCCATGCCAAAGTTCTTTATGTAAATAAGATCTATTTTGTATATTTTATTTGAGTCATTGAATTATGTGCACATGACCATGCATCTTAGTCCAGAGGTATGTTCTACGTGACCCATATTTTGTATGATATTTTCACATTACATAGCATAATTAACTTGCTTGATAAACTCATATGTTTAATTATACTTTTAGAGATGCTAACATGGTATTTGAACAAGTTGTACTCAATTGCAAGTTGCCATGATTTTGATTTAATAATTTATTTTCTTTGAGCATAAAAATTAATAAAATATAAACTTTTTTAATACTTGTTTTTCAACCTTGCAGAAAGTAATTTTGATACCCTGAAAGGATCTTTCAAGGAAAGTGAGCAAGGTGTACTTTGGCATGAGAGGTCTGCAATGATGTCTTATTGGAACATTGATGAATTGCAATGTCATTTTAGGGCATTGCTTACTCTAGTAATGTTTAAAGAGAGCTAGAAAATTGGTGAAGTCATTTATAAATGGGACCTTTATGAAGTGTCCAGTACCTTATGTTGTGTTGTCTCATTATGTGATTTGATGTTTTATGTTAGTTATGGATATTGTAATTGATATGGACAATTGACTTTCATTTATTAGTTATTTTGATGCTTATCCTTTGTTGTCATTGTGTAAAAAAATTGTATATGTAATGGGTATTGTATGTAAAGAATTATATTATTTTTACTGATACAGTTTTTAATTTTTTAAAAAAAATACGAAACAAACAAATTATATTCTATTTAAATAAAATATGCAAAATATTAAAAATTTTAAAATAGAAATATAATTTTAAAATATTAAAAAAAATTTAAAATAGAATAAATATAACTTTTCTATACGATTTTAGACATATCTTGTAGGGAAAAAAGAAAAAAATTTGTATTTATTATTTTTTCCTACGATTTAATTTATATTTGCAGGTAAAAATGGTTAAAAAATAATAATTTGAAAAAGAATCATTAAAAATGATTATTAGCTAATTTTTTCTATGATTTTTAGAAAAGTCGTAGGGAATGATGTGGATAAAAAATATTTTTTTAATTTTTTCTGTGATTTTGGGTTTTTTTTTTGTAGGGAAAGGAATATTAAACAAATTTATTAGCTAATTTTTTCCTACGATTTTAAGAGATTTCGTAGGGAAAGATGTGGATAAAAAAATATTTTTTTTTGATTTTTGCCTACGATTTTGAGGCTTTTTGTAGGGAAAAAATTATTTAAAATAATTATTAGCTAATTTTTCCCTACGATTTTGGGGTTTCTACGTAGGGAAAGAAATTATTAAAAATTATTATTACCAACTTTTTCCCTACGATTTTAAGAATTTTCGTAGGGAAAGATGTAGATAAAAAAATATTTTTTTTTATTTTTCCTACGATTTTTATGTTCGTAGGCAAAAGTTTTCAAAATTCAAATTTATATTTCAAATTTTAGTCACTCTATCCCTACGAAATATGAACTTTTCCCTACGAAAAAAATCGTAGGGAAAAGGTATAATCTTTGCCTACGATTTTGAAAGTCGTAGGCAAAGGCTTTCCCTACGCATCTTTGCCTACGATTTTTTTTTCGTAGGAAAAAGTTCAAAAATCGTAGGGAAAGGCTTTTCCTACGATTTTTTCTATCTTTCCCTACGAAAAAAATCGTAGGCAAAAGTCATGTTTCTTGTAGTGCCCCCTCATGAAATCATGGGCTCACATGTGGAGTTTCAAAATCATGGGATTCCATCCATGCCAACAGTGAAAATCTGGCCGCGCGTCCGCTGGGAATCTGGTAAAATCCATTAGCCTTAACAATGTTGGGGCGTTGGGATAACAAAGCTGGATAATGGATTTCTTCCGTTTCAAGCGGAAATCTAGCCGTTAGCATCACTGCTCCGTCGAAAATCTAGAATGGTCCATGGGAAAATCCAATTCTTACCGGGATATGGCTGTTGATATTCTTCGCTGGAATTGAATGCGTAAGGTTGAGTGGATTGAAAATCTAAAATCTGGCTCTAGCCATTTCGCATTTTTTTTTATGAACAATTAATGCATAGCATTAATACATGAATTTTGGACCACCGCTTTCATTAAAAATTATTATTATTTTTAATTTCGTAAGCATAAGCAACTTTCGTATGGTTTAATTGGTTCCATAGAGTAAAGTTTTATCTATTAGGATAAATTTTTTTTTGTTATAAAGATTGAGTTGAAACCACAAAATAACATATCGTTATTTTTAAAGAGGTTCAATCAAATTCAAATTAATGGTATTTTTATGCCTAATAAATTTGTCCATCGTTCGAAATTGAACTAATTGAAACAAGATATCACGAGACCTCTCTTGTGTAAATGGTTCATGAAGGATGTTGGATGTTGTGTATGTGTATGTTTCATGCGGGTATTAATCGGCCCAAAGGAAGGTTAATGCCTGGCCGAACTACACATATGTATGATGGTAAACACGTAACGATTATAAGGATTTACATGTGAGTAATAAATCGATCCAAAGATAGATTTATTATTTGACATGCATTATTGTTAGTGTTTGATCATTACAACAAGAGTACCACTAGCAGTTAATATTACTGTCCAAAGACTTGATATTAATGTTGCACTGGGTATCTTGAGATGAGATTTACCATTATTTGAATTTATTGATATTTGGTATTAATTATTTATATGAGCATATTATTTATGTATTGCTTTTATTTTACAGCTAATGTTGCTACTATTTCTGCTAACCTCAATTCAGTGCCGGTCCTTAATGGTAATAACTTCAAGGGTAGGGATAAAGGCAAGAAAATAAAGAATAAGGCTGCTAAGGGTCCAGCAAAGAAGAAACAAAATCAGGATAAAGATAGTTGTTTCTTTGGTAATAAGTCTGGACACATTGAAAAGGAATGTTCCAAATTTCGTGCATGGCATGAAAGGAAAGGTACATTTCTTAATATGGTCTATTCTGAAGTGAATATAGCTTTAGTACCTAGAAACACTTGATGGTTAAATTCTGGTGCTACTACTAACATCAGTGTTTTAATGGAGGGTTGCCTAAGCTACCGAAGGCCAACTGATGCTGAAAGACGCATTTATAAGGGAGATGGCAAGTCGGTAGATGTAGAGGCAATTGTGTATTTTAGATTGTTATTAAGTTCTGGTTATTATTTGGATTTGAAAGACACTTTTGTAGTACCGTCATTTAGACGGAATTTGGTTTCTATTTCAGCTTTGGATAAATTAGGATATTGTTGTTCATTTGGAAATAGTCAATTTAGTCTTTCGTTAAATTCAAATATTATTGGAACTGGTCTTATAATGAAACCCTGAATATGGAATCAAGAGGTACTAAGCGTAAAATTTGCAATAAAAATTTAGGAACATTATGGCATAAGCGATTAGGTCACATCTCTAGAAATAGAGTTGAACGACTTGTGTCAGATGAAATTTTGGATTCTCTTGATTTTACAGACTTTAATGTCTGTGTTGATTGCATTAAGGGCAAACAGACCAAAACAAAGAAATTGGGTGCATATAGAACTATGGAAGTCTTAGAGTTGATACATACGGATATTTGTGGACCATTTTCTACACCTTCTTGGAATGGTCAACAGTATTTTGTATCATTCATAGATGATTATTCAAGATATGCATACCTATTTCTTATTCATGAAAAGTCCCAAGTCTTGGACGTGTTCAAATCATTTAAAGCTAAGTTGAGCTTCAACTCAACAAAAGGATTAAAGGAGTCAGATCTGACCGTGGTGGTGAATATTACGATAGATATGATGGATCAGGTGAATAACGTCCAGGACCATTTGCCGGATACCTAGAGGAGTGTGGAATTCTCCTACAATACACCATGCCAGGGTCACCTAGCATGAATGGTGTATCTAAAGACGAAACAGGACTCTTAAGGATATGGTAAGAAGTATGATTTGTCATTCTACCTTACCAGAGTCACTCTGGGAGAGGCACTAAAGACAGCAGCCTACATTTTGAACAGAGTACCAACTAAAGCAGCTGTCAAAACACCTTATGAGCTTTGGATAGGACGTAAGCCTAGTCTAAAGCACTTTCATGTTTGGGGATGTCCAGCTGAGGCAAGGCCTTATAGGCCATATGAAAAGAAATTGGACTCCAGGACAGTGAGCAGCTATTTTGTAGGGTATTCTGAGCGATCCAGGGGTTACAAGTTTTATGATCCCAAATCAAGGATAATTTTTGAGACGGGAACTGCAACGTTCTTTGAGGATATTGAGTTTGGGAGAGAAATAAAGTTAGAGACTTTGTCTTTGAGGAGGAATTGGAACCTACTACTCTTGTTGAAGAGCAGCTAGTTCCTATTCCTATAATTGCTTTTGATAATGATCAAGTTGCAATTCAAGAACAACAAGAAATTGTTGTTCAACACTCAGAGGTACAAACTCAACAACCTCAAGAACAAGTGCATCAAGAACAAGTGCCTTTGCGGCGATCCACTAGAGAAAGAAAAAATGCTATTCCGGATGATTATATAGTGTTTCTTCAGGAATATAAGGAAAATAATGGCGTGATGAAAGATGATCCTATCAACTTTCTTCAAGCCATACAAGGTTCTAATTCAGAAAAGTGGACTGAAGCAATGAAAGAAGAGTATAAGTCTATGCAAGACAATAAAGTTTGGGAACTTGTCCCGTTACTAGAAGGTGTGAAACCCATTGGTTGCAAATGGATTTTTAAGACCAAACGGGATTCAAAGGGTAATGTGGAAAGGTATAAAGCTCGTCTTGTGGCTAAAGGCTATACTCAAAAGGAAGGAATTGACTTTAAAGATACCTTCTCTCCAGTTTCATCGAAGGACTCTTTTAGGACAATCATAGCTCTTGTTGCATAGTATGATATGGAACTCCATCAAATGGATGTCAAGACGGCGTTTCTCAATGGAGACATTGATGGGATAATTTATATGGTGCAGCTAGAAAACTTTGTGTCAGGAGACTCAAAGAAAATGGTTTGTAAATTGACAAAATCCATTTATGGGTTAAAGCAAGCTTCTCGTCAATGGTACCATAAATTTCATTAAGTAATTCTCTCATTTAATTTTAAAGTGAATGCAGTTGATGATTATGTGTATCATAAGTTCAGTGGGAGTAAATATATTTTTCTGGTTTTGTATGTGGATGACATTTTGCTTGCCACAAATGATATAGGCATGTTGCACGAAACCAAGAGATTTCTATCAAGCAATTTTCAAATGAAAGATCTTGGTGATGCCTCCTTTGTATTGGGAATCCAGATATATCGAGATCGTTCTCAGGGTATCCTTGGATTATCACAAAGGAGCTATATCGATAAAGTACTTAAGAGATTTGGCATGCAAAATTACAAACCAGGTGATACCCCTGTTGATAAAGGAGATAAATTCAGCATTAATTAGTGCCCAAAAGGGAACCTTGAAGTTGAAGAGATGCAGAAGATTCCTTATGCTTCGGTTGTAAGGAGTCTAATGTATGCTCAAGTTTGTACGCGTCCAGATATTGCGTACATTGTTGGAGTGTTAGGCAGATATTTAAGCAACCCAGGTATGGATCATTGGAAAGTAGCCAAAAGGGTTATGAGATATCTGAAAAGAACAAAAGATTACATGCTCACATATAGGAGATCAGATCATTTTAAGATCATTGGGTATTCTGACTCCGACTTTGCGGGATGCCAAGATAGTAAAAGATCCACTTCGGACTATGTATATATGTTAGGTGGTGGGGCTATTTCTTGGAGAAGTACAAAACAGACACTCATAGCTTCTTCTACCATGGCAGCAGAATTTATAGCATGTTATGAAGCATCCAATCATGGGATATGGCTAAAAAATTTTGTCACTGGGCTGCGCATATTGGAAGGAATTGAAAGACCGCTAAAGTTATTTTGTGACAATAAGTCAGCCGTATTGTATTCCAACAACAATAGGAGCTCGACCAAGTCAAAGCATATTGACATCAAGTTTCTGGTTGTAAAGGAAAGAGTACAGAGTGGTCAGATTTCTATAGAGCATATAGGAACAAACTCCATGGTTGCAGATCCCCTTACAAAGCGTGTGCCGCCCAAGGTCTTTCATGAGCATATTGCTCACATGGGCATTAGAGAGCATAACGATGCTTAGATTCAGTGGGAGTTTGTATTGCTTCTATTTTATGCTTTATGTTTGGTTTGTACATACTTATGTGTTTGGATATTTTCTGATCAGAAATAAAGTATTTCATTCAGTTCAGTACACTCTGTACAATTATGTTAAAGTTTTGATCTCACTCAAGTTTAAGAAGGACCAGTTGGAAATAGGCATGTTAAGATCACATTACATGTAATTTCATGCTACACATCCACATCATGATCCATGTCATTCAGTTGTGTCAACATACGTGACCATTGATGGATCGAGTTATGATAGATATAACAAAGGCCGCTTTGATCCTATGTTGGTATGGTTGATGGACCGGATTGGTTATAGATACATTTCAGCAATGACAGTAAAATTGAGCTCATTTGGTTATTTTTGTAACATAATTATAAGGTTACACATATAGCCCAGTGGAAGATTGTTGGATTTTTAATCTAACATTGGGCTTATATGTGAAATAATTATGTGTTGCGGACTGTCAAATAAGGTTAAGCCCAATTAAAAGTGATCAGCTGAGGTTTCAGTGATTTGGGCTTTAATGTATTTGATTAGGTGTGGCCCTTTAATGTGTAGAGACCTCAGGGGTTATTTCTATTTTTTATGATGGGCTAAAATAGAAATACCAAAAGATAATGATGAAATTATCTATATATAGCGGTTATGGTCCCTGGACCGCACGTACGACCTTCTTCTCTAAATCATCATCAGAAAGAATAGCCTGGAGAAAATTCAAAAGGGCTCTCTGGGAGTACGTGTTGATCTGGAAGGCCAACCGTAGGGCTCTGGAGAGCAATCAAGTAATATGGATTTAGGTACGCTTCCGTTTATTGATTATTGATTCTTGATGATTAAACATGAATGATTCTTGGGCTTCATGGTGATGGTCTTCACCAAAATGTTCATATCTTATTTCCAACATGTTATTCCACGGGTGTTCGTGGCGAGAAAAACTTATTGCGTTATAGGAAAGTAAGAAGGATTGTGGTGGTTTAAACTCTAGTTCAAAGAAACTAGTCTGATCGTTGGTAATAGAATAAAATCTTTGGTTCTTGTTCAAGAAGAATTTCACTACTATCTCTAAACCCCAACAATAATAACGTAGGAGCTAGGAAACGATGGTTTATCTTTAGTCATAGTTAATTGCATAATCAGCACATTCATTTATAAGGCTCTAGACATGGTAACAGCGGTCCGACCCAAATTTGAACCAAGTCTGACGAAGTCAGAGTAGTTTCTCCAGCTAGCTCGGTTTCGTCTGGTTTTTTCAACCCTCCCGCTTGTGTGGATCCCACTAAGAAATAAGTGATTGTTTCTCGAGTGTCGGTTAGTTACGTCATGGTTGTGACTTTGATGGAGAGTTCTAACGAGAAATATGACGAGAAAATGCAAAGGAATGAAAGATGATTCGTTACATTTGTTTCTTGCCACATTTATTGATGTTTACGATACTTAATTACTGGCAGAAAATGGCTTAAACTTTATTAATATAACTCCCAAGAACTTGCGATAAAAAAA
>UESW01004156.1:547597-661792 GCA_900491605.1 Calamus simplicifolius
CAACATCAGCATCAATCTATGCCCTCTGCCTATGACATGATGTTCAACCTCAAAGAAATGTTTGGGGATCAGAGTCGTGCAGCTAGGCAGACTGCGATGAAAGAGCTGATGAACACTAATATGGCTGAAGGAACTCCTGTCAGGGATCATGTTCTAAAGATGATTAGTTTTCTGAATGAACTGGAGATCCTTGGAGCGGAGATGGATGGGGAAACCCAGGTTGATATCATTCTCCAGTCCCTACCTGATTCTTTTAAGCAGTTCTGCCTAAATTACACCATGAACAAAATGAATTTTTCACTGGCAGAGCTACTTAAAGAACTTCAGGTAGCAGAGAGTTTCATTAAGAAGCCTGCAGTTGCTATGGTTACTGAAAAAGGTTCTTCTTCGAAGTCTCATGCTAAGAAGAAGAAAAAGGTTCAGAAAAAGAAACAGCATCAGGCCCCACAGCCCAATGGGGAATAAAAAAGAAGGGAAAGTGCTTCGTCTGCAAGCAGCCAGGTCACTGGAAGCAGCAATGTCCAGTTTGGCTTGCCAGGAAACAGGCTAGAGGTATATCTCATTCACTTGTAGTTGAAACTTGTTTAGTGCTGTTATCTACCAGTGGCTGGTGTGTAGATACGGGAGCCACTATCATGTTTGCAATTCTTTGCAGGGGTTCCAGCAGACCCGGCAGCTAAGTGATGGGGAGATTTACATATTTCTGGGAGATGGCACGAGAGTGTCAGTAGTTGCAGTGGGAGATTTTAGCTTTTCTTTTAGTAGAAATAGAATTTTAATATTAAAAGACTGTTTTTTGTACCTTCAATTAGAAGGAATTTAATTTCAGTTTCTAAGTTGGTTGATGATGGATATTCAGTTTATTTTAATGACTCCGTTGTTATTAAGAAAAATAAACATTTTATCTGTTCTGGTACATTGGTGGATGGTCTTTATATTATTAATCTGTTTCTCCTACTGTGCAACTAAATGAAGTGAATAACAATAATAGACCATGTAAGAGAAAACATCCTTCTGAAATGAATCAAACTTATCTTTGGCACTTGCGCCTAGGTCATATAAATCTAAGACGGATTTCTAGACTGGTTCAAGATGGACCATTAGGTTCATTGGAAGTAGAGGCACTACCGGTCTGTGAATCTTGCTTAGAAGGAAAAATGACCAAGCGGCCATTCTCGGCCAAAGGCAATAGAGCTAAGGAGATATTAGAATTGGTTCACTCTGATTTGTGTGGCCCAATGAACATCCAAGCTAGAGGTGGTTTTGAGTACTTTGTCACTTTTATTGATGATTACTCAAGATATGGGTATATTTATCTGATGCGCCGTAAGTCTGAATGCTTTGAAAAATTTAAAATTTTTAAGGCAGAAACGGAGAACCGTCATGGTAAAAATATCAAGACACTACGATCCGATCGTGGTGGCGAGTACCTCTTAGGGGAGTTCACAGATTACTTATTAGATGCTGGGATTGAATCCCAGTTGTCTGCACCTAGTACGCCACAGCAGAATGGTGTAGCTGAAAGAAGGAATAGGACTCTTATGGATATGGTTAGATCTATGATGAGTTATTCAGACTTACCTATTTCGTTTTGGGGATATGCATTAGAGACAGCTGCATATATTCTTAACTTGGTACCATCTAAGTCAGTACCTAAGACACCCACAGAACTGTGGACTGGGCGCAAGCCTAGTCTAAGACATGTTCGGGTTTGGGGTTGTCCAGCACATGTACTAAAAGGTAAACCAGATAAGTTGGAATCAAGGACAGATGTATGCTTCTTTGTTGGATATCCTAAAGGAACAAAAGGTGGTTTATTTTATTGTCCTAAGGATCAGAAGGTCATTGTTAGCACCAATGCCCGATTCTTGGAGGAGGACTATATTATAGACCACAAACCCAGAAGTAAAATTGCTCTAGAAGAGTTGAGAGGCGATAAAACTAGACTGGCTCCTTTAATACCAATAGTACAAGCAGAAACACCACAAGAAAGTAGGTTCCCAAACTTCCCAATAACTATTCGTAGTGGGAGAAGTATAGTAACACGAACTGACCCTGAACTGATACAAAAGGATACCATTAATGCACCAGTTTCAGAACCAGTGCAGGTTGATGGAGCACAAGGATCAGAGTCAGATCGTATTACTACAAGCACATACAATCAGGTTGTGCCTCGTCGTAGTGGAGGGTTGTAAATACACCTAAACGGTATACGTTCCTTGGAGAGTCATATGACAGAATCTCTGATGAACTGGATACTGAACCCAGTAGCTACAATGAAGCATTACAGGATAAAGATGCAACTCTTTGGCAAAATGCTATGAAATCAGAGATAGAGTCTATGCACTTTAATCAGGTCTGGGATCTTGTAGAACCACCCGAGGGAGTAAAACCCATCGGATGCAAGTGGATCTATAAGAAGAAGAGAGGAGCAGACGGGAAGGTGGAAACCTTCAAGGCTAGGCTAGTTGCAAAAGGTTTTACTCAGAAAGAAGGGATCGACTATGAGGAAACCTTTTCACCAGTAGCTATGCTTAAGTCTATCCGGATTCTCTTATCCATTGCAGCTCATTTCGATTACGAAGTTTGGCAAATGGATGTCAAGACAGCTTTCCTTAATGGAAATCTTGACGAGTGCATTTACATGATGCAACCAGACGGTTTTATAGTAAAAGGCCAGGAGCACTTGGTGTGCAAGCTTAAGAGGTCCATTTATGGACTTAAGCAGGCATCTAGATCTTGGAATACTCGTTTTGATCAAGCTATTAAATCTTATGGTTTTGATCAAAGTCCTGACGAGTCATGTGTGTACAAGAAGCGTGATGGAAAAACTTTGGTGTTTCTGGTGCTATATGTGGATGACATCTTACTTATTGGAAACGATATGGGAGTGTTATCTTCGGTCAAGGTATGGTTATCTGGACAATTTGATATGAAGGACTTGGGAGAAGCAAGTCACATCCTAGGGATCAAGCTTTTGCGAGATCGCAAGCAAAGGATGATATGCTTATCTCAAGCCACTTATATCGATAAAATTCTCACCCGTTTTGGTATGCATAATTCCAAGAAAGGATTTCTTCCTTTCAGGCATGGAATTTCTCTATCTAAGGATCAGTGTCCTAAGACACCTGAAGAGATAGAAAGTATGAAGGCAGTTCCTTATGCTTCTGCAGTAGGAAGCCTAATATGCTATGCTATGTACTAGACCTGATATCTGTTTTGCCGTAGGCATGGTTAGCAGATTTCAGTCTAACCCTGGGCGAGAACATTGGACTGCAGTAAAACATATAATTAAGTACCTGAAAAGGACTAAAGATTATATGTTAGTTTACCAAGCAGATAGTCTTGTGCCTATAGGATATACAGATTCGGACTTCCAATCAGATAATGAATCTAGGAAATCAACCTCGGGATATGTGTTCACTTTGGGTGGTGGAGCAATTAGCTGGAGGAGTGTGAAGCAGACTTGTGTTGCTGACTCTACCATGGAAGCTGAGTATGTGGCTGCATCTGAGGCTGCAAAAGAGGCTGTTTGGCTAAGAAACTTTCTTTTGGATCTTAGTGTGATACCTTCAGTGCAATTACCTATTACACTTTATTGTGATAATAGTGGGGCAGTTGCTAATTCGAAGGAACCTAGGACTCATAAGAAATCTAAACACATTGAGCGTAAGTATCACCTGATACGTGACATCGTGCAAAGAGGTGACGTGCTGGTGACCAAGGTTACATCTGAGGACAACCTGGCAGACCCTTTTACAAAGAGTTTAACTTCGAAAGTTTTTGATAGACATGTAGAGGGCATGGGAGTTAGATATGTACAAGCATTGCTTTGAGTCTAAGTGGGAGATTGATAGAGATATAGACTAAAAGATATGCTTTATGTTATGTCTTTACATTTTAATGAGAATTCATTTTGAGCAATGTGTGCCATTTACTATATATGTGCATGTGTCTAGTATTTACAAAGAGTATTTGATCTAGTGTGTAGAGTACGGCTTACACACAGAAGACTAGATCATCGGTTCTTTTGGAATACAAGTTTATTGTTCACAGTTTTAGATGGAATTGGACACACCATCAGTAGAACTGTAGCACAAATTTTAGTAGGTCTGTCTTGACTACGGGGAATGGTTTATTCTAACTATTTGTGCTAGTACACTTTGTGTGTATTGAACAGGACCCAGTTGAGTTAATTATTTTATACTGACTTTATAGAATAATTTAAAACTCATGAATATTATGATTACTTATGCTCTTAATCTGAATTCTATTTCTAGACACGTGTATGTAGTGATTATTGCTTTGATTACACATAGAGTGAGATTCTATATGAGTCAATAAACTCAGTGGGTTGGGCAATAACATTATATATGGTGAATATTAATAGTTAAAGGAATCCACGTCCTGTTAATTTGGATTGATGATATCCCCTTGAGAAAGCTTATAAGTTTTGATTGTATCAAATCTTGCAAGTGGATTTTGAATCCGATACATCAAATAAGTTAAGTGGATAAGTCTCAAGGATAATAACAGCCAATTAAATTATATTGTCAGTAATTAAATTTAATTGGTGGATATCTGTAATCTTAACGTGGGGAGATAATAAGTATTTAATATTAAGGCTCGAAAATATAAATTCGAATATGATTAGGAGTACAATTATAATTCTTTAGTGGAATGAATTGTAATTTACGTAATTGAATCCTAACCCGGGATAGGATTGGGAGATTTAATTACGTGGGAAGTCCTTTTCATATTTGCCTATTGGTCCCTGTTGTAGCCCTATAAATACCCTCTCAGTTGGTTGCTAGGGTTAACGTTTTTGAGGAAAAAGAAAAACAAGAAACCCTAGGTCGGCCGAGAGATCCCACCATCTTGTGAGAGAAGAAAGGTATTTTAGGGAATACGGCGGAAGGCTAAAAGGTTGAGGTCGAGCAATCGAATCAAAGTGTTCCAAGGTTCCAATCTGAAGGTATGATCTTTTACTCATAGATTAGAACGGTAAAAGTTTTTGTATTACTCATATACGCTATAGCCGTGATCTTGGGGGTATTCCGCGATCCCCAACAGTAAGAACAGTAGAAGTTAAGCTTTTAGTTGGATGGCATATCCATGCCTATTTGTGGTTTTAAATAGTTTATATTATTGAAGTAGTTAAGCAAAAGTAGTGGATTATCTGTTCCTGTTGCTTATGATCGGCTCTAGCTTCTGAATATAGTGGATATACAAGGGGATCTTTTTGAATTTCTTTTATTTTATTGAACAAGGTGTCGCTAAACAAATAGTTAGAAGGGTGCTGTTATTCAGTAGGGGCTGAAAAGGTTGAAAAATTGAATAGAAATATCATGTGATCTTCATTTCTACAATCACTATCTCCAGACTGAACTGACAGAGTTACTCTCCCACTTTGTTATAGCTCTATGCTGCACAACTATATGCTAAATCATAAAGCAAATTCTGCAATTTAATTTAACATGTAAAACATTTCCAACATGCATGATAACTCAATATGCCAATAGTGATATTTTGCAATCTTTTCCAATGGAAAAGCAGCCCAACTTGGTTGATCTTGAAAGTAGGACCATTTCTTGGTGCTTAGGTCTTGGTTTCATCAGATATTCTGCTTCTTTTTAGCTGAGAAAAAGCATAGCAGATTGTGACACTAACATCAGTACCACTCAATGAATGCCTCAGGATTTTACATTTCGTGAAAATTTAAATATAACTCAAGACACCTCAGAGCTAGTTGCTAAACATGCTTTAGGTTGGTTATGAAATAAGAAGACATGATGAACATTTTTTCCAGTCATTGTTTCTATGATCACTAAAGAGCTAAGCTTTCTCAGAGGGGAGAGAATAAGCAAAAAAGAGGTATCTCTCAATTTCTCAGTGATTATCTCAGATTGTTAAGAGCTTGTTTTAAGAAAGATGTTGATTTCTTTGTTTCCAAATCTCTGTAGACATAACTCAAGAATTTGACTCCAGAAATCCTTGCCCGGTTTCACAAATTGGGTTAATGTAATATAATATTTTTTGGGGGATTTATATGCTCCAAATAATGGAGGGCTCACAGTGTGATATTATTATCAGTTTGTAGGATTACTTGGATGAAATCATACTAATGAGGTACAAACTACAGTTTGAAAACATATTTACAAGTTATATCATAAAAGTTTCCTCCCAAACACCAAAAACCCATGTTGTCAGGTGTTTGTTAACCTACTATTAAAATCTAGATCTACAAGGTTGCATGAAACAGCTTCAAAGACTACTGCAATAATGTAAGTGTGCAAATAGCAAAAAAACTCGAATTAAAAATTTCTTGATTGCAGAGTCATAAATTTGCATGGTAAATATTGCAGAAAAATATAGTTTTATATGAACTCTTAAAGTTTTTAACTTGACAATTATGGTCCCTGATTTCAAAATAAGTTGTTTGTGCCAGTAAGGTGTTAACATATTGTTTACTTTGTTTTTGGCCACTTGCACAATAATTGGCCCTTGTGGATTTTTCCATGTGTATTCTACTCCATGTAGGTCAATATTCTCTTTCAGGTGCTTACTTGTTAAGTTATGGTTTTGCTAAATGCTCCAGGAGCCATAAACATTTTGTTCTCATTTTGTTTGTCACACATGCTTTCAGGAATATTTCTCCTGTTATGTTACTTCTAAGGTTTTTCTGATGCGTGCAAATCAGCATTGATGACAGACTTCAAGCCGCTGCTCATATCAATGTGTTATTTCTGAAAACATGTCCTATCCTTTATTTTTCTAAACCAGTGATCTGTTTTTTATATCATTTCTTTAATTTTATGGAATATGTTTTGGTTTTTGCTTTATAACTTGATCGGATAATATTGTTAACCAGAATATTTGCAGAAGTTCATAGGATGAGAACTCTTAAATAAGTGAATATGTCTATCCAGCCCACCAGAGGCTATCAGCAGCTATGACACAATATCATCTAATAGCATCATGAGGATGATAGACAACAATAATAATTTTATTCAAGTCCAGCTAGTGCATTTACTAGATTAAAAGTGATAACAGCAACATGTGCATCTACATGTGCGTGTCTATGTATGTACTAACCTATGCGCTAGTGATGTTTATTTAAGTTTTAAATGCATGATGATGAATCCACTTCTTTCACAGGTTGACTGTTCTTCACATCTATAAGGATATGCCAATTCAAAATGCTTAAAATTGATATAACAGATTGGCATTGTCATGCATGTTTTTGTGCTTGCTTGTGTACTGCATCTCTGAATTCTGGTCTTCTATTAGGGGTTTCTGTTTTTAACTTTTCCCCCCTTCATGCAGAGGCATATTTATGGACACCAAGGCAGGAATATTCAGATTTTCGCAGATAATAGTAGTTTGGCTGTAAACCCTTCTTATATAAGCACATGGTTGGATCTTTTGTCACAAACACCTCGAGTAGCACCGTTTCTCTCCAAGACTGACCCGATTATCTCTGCATTGAAAAAGGTTTCACATATGTTATAAATTTTAATTTCCTTCTTATTGTCATTTAATTTCATGGATAATATAGCTTGAATTAGGACATTGTGTTGAACACCTTTATCCACTTATTTTATCTTTTTCTTTAATATTGTTTGGCTTAATAGGAAAAAGTGAATATCAAACTTATTATTCGTAAAGTTCTGTGAGCTTGTATCATAACCTCTGTAGGTACGAACTTTAGATGCTTATTCCTGACAACACCTCTAATTGGCATAAATGTGCTCCTTTTCCCTCTTTTTCTGGGAGGATTTCATTCCAGTGGCTTTCAGACAATCAGTGACATCTGAAAAGTTCGAACATTTCCACATCACTATATCACAAACATTCTTTATTTTATGGAACCATCGACCAGGCGTATCTCATATGGTTCACTGAGAATAAATGGGTGAGTTGGTCAAAGTTTGTTTAT
The DNA here is from genome assembly GCA_900491605.1 of Calamus simplicifolius. Classification (NCBI taxonomy): domain Eukaryota; kingdom Viridiplantae; phylum Streptophyta; class Magnoliopsida; order Arecales; family Arecaceae; genus Calamus; species Calamus simplicifolius. The sequence continues at coordinate 555,537 of UESW01004156.1, forward strand.
TGCAACTAAGTTTCCTCCAAACAGATTGATCAGATAGGAGCATCCTTGCGTATGAAAGCTAAAAGTAACTTCACTGTGCCAGTAGTCGATTTATATGAACACAATCCTGACCCTCATTCTCTCTGACAATCATGATTTTACATAATTACCTTTCTCGCATTAGTGTTGCAATATGGATCTGTATGCGCACGCGAGAGAGAGAGAGAGCATTCGTGCATGTGCATGTGTGCTTGTGAAGTATATGATTCAAGAGCCATGTAAAATATCAATTATAACTGCATGTTGTTGCATGGGAAGTATATGATTCAAGAGCCATGTAAAATATCAATTATAACCACATGTTCCATACATTCAAAATGCTTCTACGATATTCTCAGTAATGAAAATTTAACATTTCCTTTAATTTCTTTATTGTTAGAGTCCTATTCTTCTGTCATGTAATCTGAAAAGCTGATTTTGTTATTTGTGGCAGGAATTATCTGATCATACAGTTGAGGTACATGTACAACACGAGACCATTGATGGGATGTTCAGTTTTTATGATTCTACAAGGGCAACACTAAACATATATCAGGTGCTTAAAGTATATCTATGTCATAATTCTGTTTCCTTGCCCTCGTAGGCTGTTGTCATGCTTTATCACGTGCATGTATTGCTGTAACTTCACTTTGAACCAAATCTCTGCTTTTTGGAAACATTGCTTGGTTCACAGTGTGTAATGTTTGCCCACATTCAGGTCTAAGTTTGGAACAGCTCTTGTGGGCAATCTCATGAAAAAAAAAGAGGCTTTCCTGGCTGGTGACGTACAAGTTAATACGTTGCATGTTGTTCAAAACTTGATAACTCAAAAATTAAGACAAAATAGCACTCTTAGGAGTTTAGTTTACCCTTCACTTGATTATGCAAAGCAGAACAGAATTTTAGTTTTGCATATAAGTAAACCATGCTCGTGTTGGAAATGTACCAAGGTGTCCTCTCTTTATACACTGGTCATTAATGAGCAATCATAAGCTGTTTACTTTGAACTTCTTGATCTATAGCTTAGCTTGTAATTTTGTTATAGCAAACTTAGTACTCCAACAGCTGCGACAACCATCATTGTTCCGCAAAGAACTGCATGATAATTTGTTTTTACTTAATGGAGAACCTGATCATGAGAATTTTAATTATGAAATTGCAGGTTGCAAGTGTTGCTTTCGATCTACTTGTGCTGGTAGTTGTGGGATCGTATCTAATTCTTCTCTTCTGTTTCCTTGTTATCACCACACGGGTATGTATGCTAGCTTGTCTAACATTGCATAGCCACCATGGAGCTTCATTTTGAGAAATCCTTTACACTAATGGATGGTTTTTCCACAGGGCCTTGATGATCTAATCAATATGCTCCGGCGGCCTCCATCCCGGAAGGTCAAGGCAGCATGAGCTTTTTAGTTTTGTTTGTTTTTCCGTGAGGACAGCAGCAGAGACTTTGCTTGTGTCCAGCTGACACACATTATCTGGATTGTAAAGTTTCTTTGATTGAGGCAAATGAGTTAATTTATTATTTCGGAATCTTGTAACTCCATAGGAAAAGAAATTTTGGTTAAAAAAATGTCATTGAAAACTCTTGGCTTAGTCTTTAGCAGGCAAAACTATTCAGTTATATAGTAGGCAAACAGTAGGAATGATATCATTTATTTCCACATGGTTCAGGGTCCTCTTGCAATAGGATAGCGTCATCAAAACGTGGCTTGGCTTTTGTATTGTCAACAAATATGGCCCGCTCGTTTAAGGCCTCTTAAAATAATTGGCTAATCAATCCATGTACACAGCTCGTGAAAAAAAAAATCTGTCAAGTCCTATCAGTGATGACTTGTGTTGATGTGTGCTCACCTTGCCATTCATTTCTGTGAGGGCTTTTTGGGCTTCATCTTCTGAGGCAAATGTTACAAATTCAAATCCTTTGGATCTTATGTAGACCATGTCTATGATTATTTGGCTTCAGACGGTCACCTCAGTAGTGACCCATGGCTTGTTTGCCCGTGAAGGACTAATGCAGAATGGGATTCCACAAGAAAGAGGAACACCTTCAATCACTTGTGCCATACTGTGAAAATGCTTCAGATAACGCTTCCTCTGTTGTGTACAATGAAAGGCATGTTGATTATGAAATTGAAATGACACAACATAAGATCCATATGGAAGGAGTTAATAGAGATGCTTTTTATGTCTTAAAAGAGTGCTTGCTACTAATTCAGACTCTTGGGCAGTTCCATTGGTACATTCTGACAAGAATCTTCAATTATATGCATTCTACGTAGCTTTAATAGATAGGTAATATAAAGGTCGCTGGATGTGTTTGTATTTATGTATTTGTTATGCACGAGTGGTATGGCCTTGCAGCACTGTAATCAATAGCAAGGTCTTTAAGATGTCCGACAACGCATCATTCTGAAAGATATGGGCTTTGTCCTAGCTTAAAATCTCCAGGACACAAGAATGCCGAGAATTGAAAAATTAGTGCCATTCTATTTATTGCAGTACAGAACAAAAGGCCAAAACCCTTGTTTAGGGAGATAAAATAAGAAAATTGTAATGAATAATAATTTTCTTAATAGTTTTGCTGGACATTATTCAGTGTTAGTGAACTTTGTTTCTTGCATAGAAACAAAGAAATTCAGAATGCCAGGAAGAATCTATCCTTTCTGAGCCTACAATATATTTTGTAATCCCTTCCAACCTGTTAGCTTCTGTCTTAAGGTTGTGCTTTTATCAAAGCAGATACTCGCCTATATTCCAGCTGGTTCATCCCAGGGCCCTAAGAAATGAAGACAGTGAGAATGTACAGGCATCAAGTGCCACTGCTTCTGCCTGGTTGTTCTTGCACAATCAAATTTTAGTTAGAGGAGAGCAGCAGATGCAGCACGACTCATGAGGAAGAGAGGTCACCAGTCATAGAATAGCTGCGAGGGTGAGCTTTTCTAACGACCCGATCATATAGCTGTCAATTTCACTGAGCTGATATGCTCATTTCCACCGAAGAGAGGCCACCTTTACTAAGGTAGTGTTTGAAATAGGGGATAAGAGAGGATATTCCCTGAATATCATTTTTTATTCTCAAAAGCCATAACTATAAGGGATAGCTGGGAATAAAGTTAACCAAAGGGATAGTCCATGATTAACCATGGTTAACCATGAGATATCCCCTCAATTTATTCCCTAGAAAATGCAGGAATAGCTGGTTATCCCTCCAAATAAGAGTAAAAAAAAGTTATCCTATGGATTTATCTTTTTGCATTTGATATGATCAATGGGATAGCTAAGGGATATCCCTAGGAATAGCCAGGGGACAAACTCTATCCCGTACACTTATCCATGGATAATATTTTTTCTATCAAACACTACCTAAATGTATATTCTCTTTAGCATCTTGCTGCCTCTGACAGTAGGATTCTACAATGATGACCCGATGATGATGGTAGAATCTTGCCCTCGTATTCTCAATTATTTAAATTTTAGGAACATTTTTTTTATTTTCTTAAAATATTTTTTATTTGTTTACTTTCTATTTTTTAGAAAATGTATTTATTAAGTAAAAATAAAATTATTTTCTTTTTTTATTTTTAATATAAACATTACTTTTTAAAAGGATAGATGAAAAGTTAAAGAAAATACAAATTACTTTCATACTTTTACTTTCACATTTTTAAATTCTCTGATTTTTGTTTCCTATTCTGTTCTTTGTTTTGATGAAAAATGATGAGAACCTTTAAACTATTTTCACTTTTCTGCTATTTTGAAGTTGTATTCTTTAGGAACATATTTTTATTTTTAGACAACAAATGCATATTTGCAAATATTTTCTATTTTTTAAAAAATAAAAATAAAATACAGGGCCATTTTCAAAGACTTTCCCATTCATTCTTCCTTCCCTGTTTGCTATCTCTGTAGTTTTTTTTTTTTTTTTCATTATGTCAGATCTGAAATTCAAATTTGGTGCCATCTCTCTTTTTGCTCTATTAATGTGTCTCCTATGCATTCAATAGATTAGACATTCCATTTCTTTACCTATCATATGTTTTTAGTTAAATGGAAGAGCAAGTATTTCATATTGTTTTCCTCCATTGTTATCCCCATCTGGTATGTATCAATTCATGGTGACCTTATTCTCCCATGCATCTATCGATCAATTTAGTATGCATCTAGTCTGATTTTAGTTTCTTTCTTTTGCAATCATTTTCATGAAGACTTTTACATTGAGCATGCACTTTCTTGTACCTCTTAGTCAAGTATTAGGTAGTGATTACATAATTTTATTAGAGAACTAGTATTCAATATTAGAGTTGGGCATTAAATAAGGCAACAATCTTCCAACAAGTATAAAGTTTGGTACATCATGTTCTTCATCTATTATCTTCAAAAAAAAGATATAAATATTTTAAATAAATTATAATCTATCAAGAACATCATTTTGCTTCGACTTCAATCTTTTTTTAAGCAGAGGTTGTTCTTTTCAAAAATTAATTTTTATTTTATTAATTTTTAAATATCATCTTAAAAGTAAATAATGTTCTTAAACAGACAGTAATGATTTCGATTGTAGTACTTATTTTTTTAGATAGTGTTTGATAGTCCAAAAGTTATCTCTGGATAAATGTACATGATAGCATTTATTCAGGGGATAGCTGAGAAAATAAGCACCTTTTTAAAATTACAAATATACCATTAAGGGATAACTTTAGTTGTTTCTGGGTTCCTTAGGCACTGTTTGATACATGGGATAAGAGGGGATATCCCTTAGATATCCCCTCTTATCCCCAAAAGCTATAGTTGCAGGGGTTATCTCTGAAAAAGGTTAACCAGAGGGGATAACCCATGTTTAACCATGGGTTATCCCCTGAAGTTATTCCCCAGGGACCCTAGGAATAGATGGATATCCCTTCAGCTATCCCCTGAGGGCATAGTTGGCATTATAAAAAAATCTTTTTAACCCTAGGATCTCATTCGTTTGCCTCCCGTTCGAGCAGCCGTCGCCCTGCTCCCGTCTTCTAAGCTCTACTCCCGTCTTTTGATCTTTGCTCCCGAACTCATGGACATTGAACCCTGGATTTTCGAAGGCTGCTCCCATCTTTCGATCTATGCTCCTGTCTTTCGATCTCTGCTCCCAAATAGGGGTCACTGAACCCTGAATTTTGATCTGTGCTCTCGTCTTTCGATCTCTGCTCCCATCTCTCGAAACTTATCTCAGGTAAGTTCTTTTCCCTTTTTTTCTTCTTTATCCGACTCAATCTTGAGACCTATTTTGATTCTTATATATGTCTCAGGTTAGGGTTCCAAGACCTATTTTGTTTTTATTTTGTTTTATATATGTATTTTTCTTCTTTGCTGTCGCAGTTAGAAATTTTGGCCTGGTTAATATCTGCCCCCCTCTCTCTGTTCTTCTTCCTTCCCTTCTCTCTCGTTCCCTTGACTCTATAACCGCTGGATCCATTCTTCTATTTTTGGGATCTTTCTTGATCCTATCTGGATATGGCGATCCGTGAGCCTGGGCGATGAACTTGTTGTTTTGCCCTCTTTTCATCTATTTTGGCTTCAAAATGGGTAATTGCGGTCTTAACAGAGTATATGATACTCCGATGCCACGTAGAATAAACTTAGCATGGATCTGTTTTGATTTCTTGGTTTTTGTTCCATAAAATCCGAAGGACATTCCTTTCTATTCCTCTCATAGATGATGCAGACGATGTTAAGAACATGACATCTTATGCATCATAGTTATGCTCATTCGGTTATACGAAAATAGTTTAGGTGTTATTGTAATTTATCTAAAACAGTGCAATTAAACAAATCCATACTTTTATTGGATGTTGACTCCTCTTTGATCCCCACCTCCTCCCCATTCCCATCAATCGATCCCCACCTCAAAATCTTACCATATATATCCAATGTCGAAGTGAGATCTTTTTACTCGATATATGAAGTTTGGTTTATTTGTGTAATAATCTATAGCTACTGTATTAATTAATAATTATGAAAGTTTGATCGGTCTGGTCCACCACTTGTAATTAACTTTATAAACAAGGGCTTTTGGCAACTGTATTCCGTGGTAATAAAAGTACTGGAGTACTGAACGTTTGAAGCTAGGGCTTTAGCTGATCGAACTGGGCCTCAATGTTTCTAGTTTTAAAAATATTAAAGTACAGAATTTTAGCTTATATTCTTTTATGAATAATGAGCATAACCATGTATTTTATCTTATCTGTTTGTCGTATGCATCATACACAACCATTAGCATGACTATTTTTCGCCTCTTGTACCTCATCGAATAATTAGGCACACAAAAGAAGAACTATGGTTGGCACTTCGAAGAGTAGTGATACAGAATCATCTCGTGCTAGGGTCACTAACTGGACCGATGAAGAGGATAAAATCTTGTCAAGATTGCTGAAGGAGGAGTTTCTTAGGGGTGGTACATCTGAAATTACATTTACCAAGCTTGCTCTCCTTAGGGTTCTTGAACGGTTCAATATAGAGGCTAAAACCAAATACACCGTTCAGAATATGCAAAATAGAATGAAGAATTTGAGAAAAATTTTTCATCGATATCATTACTTGGCGACTTTGTCTGGTTGGGGTTGGGATCCAGAGAGACAAATTCCTGCCAATACTGATGAACAGTGGGACAGTGTGATCTCGGTAAGCTAATCAGTCAATGTTTCATAGAATTGCATTAACTTTGAATAAATTGAAGCTAATTTTCTATTTGGATGTATACTAGGTCAATAGGGAACTGATACACTGTAGGAACAAGCCTTTTGCACCATATGAGGATATGCTCATTTGGTATGGAAAGCAAGTTGCTACTGGTGCAGGGGCTGCGACGCGCATTGATGCAACACCTCTGCAAGCAATTCCAGCACTCGAATCATCCGACATTCCAAATTTTAGGACTCCTGCCCCTCTTTTAGTTACTCATTCAGATGACTACTACTTTAATGAACCGAATTTACATAATGACACTGACAATGATGCGATCCATGTAGATCTTGAGGGAGGAGGAGAGTCGGATGATCCTGTCGTTTCCCCTAAACATGGCATGGATGATATTGGACCTTCACCAACCCCACAATATCAATCTGACAACCCTGTTGTTAATCATAGTGAATCGGCCTCTGATGGTGCAGCATCCTCTCAAGGCAAGAGGTCGCGTCAGGATACAATGCCCACAACACAACGACATAGACGATTTGGAGGGATAGACAAGTTTGAAATATTAGAGGATTTGAGGCACCAATCCACCCAACGTTTGGAGTTCTCGGAAGAAGCCATACAATTGTCGAGAAAAATGTTGGCTGTCACACTAGAGAAGGCCGAAAAGGAAGCTTCCTGTGGTATGGATAAGTGCATGCCGAAGCTTTTTAGCTTACATTTAGCAATGGATGACTTCACAGTTATGTCTAACATCTTGTGTCAATCCTTCGAGACTCGTCAATTATTCATGATGTTAGACGCAGAGCAAATGGAAAGTTTTGTCAACTATCACTTGAATAAACATAGTGGTATTTGATCTTGTTGTTCCCCTAGGTATTTGATCAATGTGTGTGTTGTGAAATCACAACTTGGAGGGCATTTCTAAATGCAACCGTTGTGATCCATATGTTTGACACCCTATCTGAGCCAAGGGCCATGATGTTAGGCATTTTCTTTCTATTTCCTGACTCGGATGCCTTTCTGAGCCAACTAAATCTATGTCCCTTTCAATCTGACTTTTGTTTCTCTTTATGGTTTTGTTGTTCATTCTGATATGTGAAGAGCTTAGATACCGTTGAAAATGTGAATGCCAACCTATTAACATGATTTTCTTAGACTGGTAAGGCATATTCTTTTCCGTTTTGCTTCATGTTACAGGTATGCTTCACTGTATTGGGACATTTATTAGTTAATTCGAATGTTCTTTTTTGATAAAAGTATTATTCTGAATTAGTTTTCCAGCAGGCCTGGCATAGTCCTCAGGAGTTTACTTTGGGAATGTGTGGCTGTGTCATGAACCAGCTCTTGTACGGTTGTACTGGTCTTGGGTCGTGATAATTTGAGTTGGATGTTGGTCATATGAATACACTCTGGAACAGGATGAACTAGAAGCTGAGCTGGAAGAACTTGAAGGAGAAGAATTGGAAGAAGAGCTCCTGGAGCCACCTTCTACAGCACCTGTAGCACCATTGCCCAATCCCAGTCAACCCAATAGGGAAACCACACGTCCAGCCAGTGATGCTGATGAACTGGCTACACTTCAGGCAGAAATGGCTATGAGAACTGGCTACACCTTTTTTATGTTGCAATATGTTCTTTGTTATGTTGTAATACTCACTTTCACAATGCCTGAGCATTATATTTCCAAGATTACATGGTTTTGTCAGAATTGTTTTACAAATTGTGTATATAATTATGGATCTTGAGTCACTCATGTACCACCAATTATATGTGTTTAAAATAATGAAGGATCAATTCCATAATCTGAACAATGTATAAGAATTATAAACAATGTATAATTATAGATCTTGCTGGGCTTCGAATTATAAACGATGTTGCAATCTTTGCAGACATAAATCTGATGTCCTGGTAGTGAAATTTGTTATGGATGGAGATTAATTTCATAAAGAGGAAGCCCCAAATTAGAGTTCACGAAGGAGTTGGCAAATCAGTCATTATCCAAAAGTAACAAACATGAGATTTGGATAGATTTTGGGGAGTTAGTTGAAGATGTTTTGGCCATTATCCAAAGTCACCGTAGGAAGCTTTTGGAGGAGGATTTGAGGTGTCATCTCAGCTGCAATCGCCAACCACAAAAATCTCGTGTGGGAGTTACGAACGTGTGAAATAAAATTGGAGGCTCGGTGAGGACATCTGTGTGCTGCAGAGAGAGAAAAAAAATTGTGAGATCACAAGAGTTTCTGAGAGAGAGAGTTTTGAGGGCTTGTACCTGATTCAACTCTTAGTGAAGCCTTGCATATCCTGTGCCGCCGTGGACGTAGCCCAGTTTGGGTGAACCACGTAAAATCCTCGTCTCTGTTGTTTTCTTTTAGATTTTGGTTCATATTATTATTCTGTATTTTTTTGTTGATTTTATCGCAACTGCGTGCTTGGCCGTACTAATAGCGATCATATTAGAGGAATATTTGTTGTATTCCCTATCAAATTGGTATCAGAGCTTGGTTTTCTTCATATTATTACGATCGGACAAATCAACAAAGAGATGGCAGAAGACAAGATCAAAATCGAGAAATTCAATGGTCACAATTTTGGATGGTGGAGGATGCAAATTGAGGACTACCTATATCAGAAGGATCTTTACCTTCCATTAGAGGGAAAGAAGCCGGATTCAATGAGCGACTCAGATTGGATGATTCTGGATAGGAAAGCCCTAGCCACGATCAGATTGTCATTGACACTCAAGTTGTGTATAATATTGCAAAGAAAAGACCACCGTGGATATGATGACCGCTTTAACAAAGCTGTATGAAAAACCTTCCACCTCAAACAAGATATTTCTCATGAAAAAGCTCTTCAATTTGAAGATGGCTGAGAATAGTTCAGTGATGGAGCATCTGAACGAGTTCAACTCGATGATTAATCAATTGGAGTCGTCTCTGTTGTTTTTGATGATTCATTCAGGGCGCTTCTTTTCTTATGTTCCTTGCCAGAGAGTTGGGACAATCTTGTGATGACAGTCAGCAACTCGGTATCAGGTATTCTTACATTCAATGATGCAGTTAGTTGTATATTGAATGATGAGATGAGAAGAAAGGCTATGGGTGGGACTTCTACAAGTACTGCACTCATGGTGGATACCAGAGGAAGATCACAGGAGAGGAAGAAGTCAGAGAAAGGCCAGTCCAAGAGTAGAGGAAAGTCCAAAGGGAGATTTCCCATGAAGTGTTGGAACTGTGGGAAGAAAGGTCACATGAGCAAGGATTGTTGGGGTAAGAAGAAGGAAAAAGGTGCAGAGAGCAAGATAGAAGGTCAGGAAGCAAATGTTGTGAGTACTATTGAGCGGAATTTTGAGGATGTGTGCCTGTCAGCCGGCGATGGGGCAAACTCAGATATGTGGTTTGTAGACTCAGGGGCTTCTTACCATTGCAGCTCAAAGAGACACCTATTTTTAGATTTTGTCCAAGGAGATTTTGGTCATGTCACAGTTGGCAATGGACAGCAGTGCAGAATTGTTGGTAGAGGAACAATTGTACTGAAGCCAGTGACAGGCGGAGAATTGAGACTTGCACAAGTCAGATACATCCCAGAGTTAAAGAAAAACCTAATTTCTATCAGTCAGCTTGATGTTGAGGGTTATGTAGCCGTTTTTGGTAATTCTCAGTGGAAAATTACTAAAGGGTCTATGGTTGTTGTCAAAGGGAAGCGGACAGGCACTCTCTACTTCTTGGCAGACAGTGAGAGTTCAGTTTCAGTGGCAGCAGGAGACACGGGTACAGTGACTACATTATGGCACAGGAGGCTCGGTCATCTTAGTGAGAAGAACTTGAATATTCTACACAGGAGAGAGCTTCTACCTGGGCTAAAGAAGGTGAATCTAGAGTTTTGTGAAGGGTGTATCTATGGTAAGCAGAAAACAGTGAGTTTTCAGTTAGCAAGAACTCAGAAGAAGACTGAAAGGCTGGAGTTGGTTCATTCAGATGTCTGGGGTCCAGCACCAGTGGCATCATATGCGGCAATAAGTACTTTGTCACGTTTATAGATGATTTCAGCAGGAAAGTCTGGGTGTTTGCTATGAAGGAAAAGTCTGAGGTCTTTGGCATCTTCAAGAGATGGAGAGTCATGTGTGAAAGCCAGACTGGAGCAAGTCTCAAGTGTCTCAAGACAGATAACGGTGGCGAATACTGCAGTAGAGAGTTTGATGTCTACTGCGCAGAGCATGGAATCAGAAGGATCAAGACCGTCCCAGGGACACCAGAGCAGAATGGTGTGGCAGAAAGAATGAACAGGACCATTCTTGAGAGAGAGAGGAGTATGAGGTTTGACTCAGGTCTACCTACATATTTTTGGGCGGCAGCACTGGACACCGCAGTGTATTTGATCAACAGGAGTCCATCCAGTGCATTGGATGGTGGGATTCCAGAGGAGGTTTGGACAGGAAAATAGGTAAAACTTTCTTTTCTTAAAGTATTTGGCTGCATTGCTTATTCTCTGATTGAGAAAGAGAAGAGGAGTAAGTTAGACTCCAAGTCTACAAAGTGTGTTTTCATTGGATACGGTGGCGATGAGTATGGCTACAAGCTCTGGGATTTCCAGAACAATAAGATCATTCGAAGCAGGAATGTGGTATTTGATGAAGAGCATACTTACAAAGACAGGAAGGATGCAGTGGAAGAAAAGAAACAGGAGTTTATAGAACTCGATCCTGTCAGAGATGGAGAAATTCCCCGAGTGCAAACTGAAGATGGAAACTCCGAGGATGTGGAGGAGGAAGATGTGGTTGGAACAGACAGCCACATGCATACATCGGTACCTCAGCCGGTGTCCCCACAGTTGAGGAGGACCACGAGGGTTACCAGGCCATCACAGAGGTATTCTGCTAATGATTATGTTTTGTACACAGATTCAGAGCCAGAATGTTTTGTTGAAGCCATGCAGGATGAAGCTAAGGTCAAGTGGGAGTTGGCTATGAAAGAGGAGATGGACTCTTTAAAGCAAAACAAGACTTGGGATCTTGTGAAGTTACCCGCTGGCAAGAAAGCTCTGTTCAACAAATGGGTGTACAAGATGAAGAATGAGGTCGATGGTACCAAGAGATACAAGGCAAGGTTAGTTGTCAAGGGTTATGCACAGAAAGAGGGAATTGACTTCCAGGAGATCTTTTCCCCAGTAGTCAAGATGACATCCATCAGGGTGATTCTGAGCATGGTAGCAGTGGAGGATCTTCATCTAGAGCAGTTAGATGTGAAGACAACATTTCTTCATGGAGATTTGGAAGAGGAGCTGTACATGCACCAGCCAGAAGGTTTTCAGGTCAGGGGAAAGGATGACATGGTCTGCAGATTGAAGAAAAGTTTGTATGGTCTGAAGCAGGCTCCGCAGCAATGGTACCTCAAGTTTGACAGTTTCATGCTAGAAAAAGGCTTCACCAGATGCCAGTCAGATCATTGTGTGTACTTTCAGAGGTACATTACAAATGAGTTTATTATTTTATCCTTGTATGTGGACGATATGCTTGTAGCAGGTTCCAGTATGAGGAAGATAGAAGAGCTCAAGAAACTGATGGCAAAGAAGTTCTCAATGAAGGATTTGGGAGAGGCGAAGCAGATTCTTGGCATGAGGATCAACAGAGATAGGAAGCAACGGAAGCTGTGGCTATCTCAGGAGGACTATGTAGAGAAGGTACTGAAGAGGTTCCATATGGAGAATGCAAAGGCAGTGTCAACACCTTTGGCAGCACACTTCAAGCTCAGCAAGCAGTTGTGTCCAACAACTCAGAAGGCAAGGGATGAGATGATTAGAGTTCCATATGCCTCAGCCGTGGGAAGTCTAATGTATGCAATGGTTTGCACAAGACCAGATATCGCACAAGCAGTGGGAGCAGTCAGCAGGTACATGCAGAATCCAGGCAAGGAGCACTGGAATGCAGTGAAGTGGATCTTAAGATATCTCAGGGGTACATCAACTTACAGTTTGTGCTATGGAGGTGATAGTCTTCAAGTACAGGGATTTGTAGATGCCGATCACTCTGGTGACAGAGACAGTGGGAGGAGCACCACTGGTTATGTTTTCACTGTCGGTGATACAGCAGTGAGCTGGGTATCTCAGTTGCAGAAGATAGTGGCATTGTCAACTACAGAAGCTGAGTATGTGGCGATCACTGAAGCTAGTAAGAGATGATCTGGTTACAGAGGTTGATGGAGGAGCTCGGCAAGGAGCACAAGTGTAATACATTATGGAGCGACAGCCAGAGCGCAGTTCACTTGGCAAGGAATCCAGCATTTCATGCAAGAACCAAGCACATTCAGCTTAGGTATCATTTCATACAGTGCATTGGATGAGGAGCAGTTGAAGCTGGAGAAAATTGATGGAGCTAAAAAACCCTGCAGATATGTTCACTAAGGTTGTGAGCAGAGACAAGTTGAGTCTCTGTTGCAACTTGGTGAAGCTTTCCAAGAGATAGATCAAGAGAGCACGATACAGAGAAAGAAGGTAGATCTAAGAGTGATGTCATTAATCTCCAAATGAGAGATTGTTATGGATGGAGATTAATTTCATCAAGAGGAAGCCTCAAATCAGAGTTCACGAAGGAGTTGGCAAATCAGTCATTATCCAAAAGTAACAAACATGAGATTTGGATAGATTTTGGAGAGTTAGTTGAGGATGTTTTGGCCATTATCCAAAGTCACCGTATGAAGCTTTTGGAGGAGGATTTGAGGCGTCATCTCAGCTGCAACGGCCAGCCACAAAAATCTTGTGTGGGAGTTACGAACGTGTGAAATAAAATTGGAGGCTCGGTGAGGACCTCTGTGTGCTGTATAGAGAGAGAGAGAAAAAAATTATGAGATCACAAGAGTTTTTGAGAGAAAGAGTTTTGAGGGCTTGTACCTGATTCAACTATTAGTGAAGCCTTGCAGATCCTGTGCCGCTGTGGACATAGCCCAGTTTGGGTGAACCACGTAAAATCATCGTCTGTTTTCTTTTAGATTTTGGTTCCTATTATTATTATGTATTTTTTGTTGATTTTATCGTGCTTGATCATACAAATAGCGATCATATTAAAGAAATATTTATTGTATTTCCTATCAAAATTTTCATCCGGTAATATGTTCTGAGGCTTGGTATCACAGTGGATGATCTGGCTGCTGCACTCATCATGCAAGTAAGCCAGTCCTCTTGCAATCCCCATCGCAATCTGTACTCGATTATTCCAACGCGGCCTCAGATTAACTGGAATATATAGCCATGCTGAGACCTTAGATTGATGACTGTGTTTAGCGGGCCGCTGCTGGCCAAGCGGAGGGGTGTTCGGCGGCTTCGAGTGCAATGAACCAAGACACGGATCGATCTCCAGTCATCTGAGCTGCCTCTGATGCGGTTCCATTTCTGAATGTATCACCCCGCCTAAATGGAAGACGACGGTGAACAATTTCTTGTTGGCCATCTTGCCTTCATTCCAAGCATGCTTGTTGAATTCTAGCTAAGCTACAGCTTTTCTCACGAGGAATGGCCCAAGTTCCTGTGCTTCTCCGAAGCCTACCGAGGAGCAACCAGGCCCTGCGACACCCAAAGTTTTACCATGATCACAGCAATCCCAAAAATTAAGCAATGCCTTTCCAAGGCTCTCGTCGACGGTGACGTACCCAGCGTAGTGCCGAAACTTGACCGGAGGCTGGCCCGGAAGACGGACGACGCGGTCCAGCTCTTGAAGCCGGGCCGCGGTCTTCGGATCGAGCCGTCTCCGATGGAAGGGAGCAGAAGCCGTCTCCGAAGCGCAAGAGGCGAGTGCCAGATAGCAGAGGACCAGGCAAAGTGGAAGAGATTTTAGACTCAATTGAGGTCGATTGGATGGACTGGTAAACGGGCATGGAGCGTCCTCAGCGCATGCGGTCTCCGACCTCAACGGCCACCGCTGCCGGCGGCAGCGATGAAGATGAGGGGAAGACCGACGGAGACGACGATGGCGGGGGGAGTTATAGGAGCTGCTCCGACTTCGCCAGGGTCGAGGACAAGGAAGAGAAGACAGGGGTACTTTGGGGTTTTACTTATTTATTTGTTTTTTTTTGTATGGATATCCTCTTTTTATCCCTTCAATCAAATGCTACATGAGCGGATAACATAAAGTTATTTCCTAAAAAAGTTATTTTGCATTTGATATAAGGATATCCCTAGGGATATCCTTGAAAAAACACTATCCTATACATTTATTCCGGGATAGTATTTTTGAAATCAAACACAACCTATCCTTTCTACTTAAACTTTTTCAGACCTATCATCTCTAGCTATAGTATTTAGAAATAAAGGAATATCTTCTTAATATTCTTTCTTATCCTTCATATCAAATACTATCTAAAAGTATAATCTCATCGCAAACATCTTTATAAGAATCATTATTTTTACATTTTATACTGAATAATTTGAAATAATGGACAAATAACGGCTATTATAATGTTTAAAACGGTAACAATTTTATTATGGGTTCCATTGCAATGGTGGTCCCCGGTTCAGCGGCCGAACGGCGTTGGGCCGGGTAGCCGGGGAGTTGGATCGAACCGGGATTGGTTGCCTTCTTCTCGCGTGGACCGTCCTCCGCACTTCGTCGCTCGCTTCGAGGGCTATCGCTTCTCTTCTTCGAGCGTAGCCCACGCTTTTTTGTTAGGGTTTTTGGGACCGATTTCTTTAGGGTTTTGGATCGAAACTCGGCGCAGCGATGAGACAATTGGAAGCGGAGAAGCATGTGAAATACATCCTCTCTGTGGAAAAGGTTCGCCGCCTTCTCTCTGCTCTTCGCTTTCGAATAAACTTGGAATATTTAAGGAAACAATTGGGTTTTTTTTTTCTCCCGATCTTTGATTCAATAGAAGAAGGATGATTTCGACTCTCTGGTGATGGAGCATCTGAGGATGAACGGCGCCTATTGGGGCCTGACCACTCTGGATCTCCTCCATAAGCTCGAGGCTGTCGATCCGGATGAGGTCATCGCGTGGATGATGGAATGCTATCACCAGGACAGCGGTAAATCATTCTGCCCAACTCGAAAATCGAATTTTTCTAGGTCAAAGGGAGTTGCTCTATGGTGGATGTTTGTAATTTGCAAGTGAACGATTGCAGGAGGTTTTGGAGGGAATATTGGCCACGATCCGCACCTTCTGTACACACTCAGTGCCGTGCAGGCTTTGGCCCTTTTTGACAGGCTTGATGTTCTTGATATCGAGAAAGTGACGGATTGTATCCTTATTGGATGTGATGAAGTTTAAATTTGCTAAGATAGTCAATAACATTTTGAGGTTTTCGATATAATTTTTCAGTTGGCTATTTTTATTGAATGGTAGATTGTTTGCAACATTAGGCTCACATACTGGGATGAACTTATTCTGTCAACTCAGGCTTGCAAACTTGGTACGAGCTTTTGTTTTCGATTTTTGTGATGAACATTAAGAAGGGCATGTTTCAAAGTCATTAATAGTTTAGTCGAATCTTGATGCTGTTCTTAATTAGTCAACTCGAGCTTTAGGAAATCCTAGATAGAAATCTTGGTTGGTCCCTCTGATATGAAACCTTGATCAAAACTGTGTGGTTTCAGTTTTCGGTAATTGGTCGGTTTTGAATTTTCTATTGTTCTGAAGTATCATATCTGCGTTTTAGATAAAATCATCCGCTTAGCGAGAAGTAAAGGATGAGATCTTTAGCAGTCATTGTTTTATTCGATTATAATGGGAATATGATTAAGTTGAAAAGTTCTAGTTTCAGGAGGACCTACTGTACTTTCCACCTTCATCTCTAATTATATTGAGATTTAGGGCTCTGTCTTGCTGTAGTTTGTTTTGCATTTTGACATTTTTTGCATATAAGTCTTGTTATCCTCACATGCTTCAAGGGTTTCCATGTTGAGTTGTATGATCCATATTTCCCTATGAAAAGTATTTGTATTCACTTTGTTCTTCTGACACTTAGGAATTGCAGCATTAATCATTTGCAAACCAAAAGTTAGAAGTGTTCAATTTTTTTCTTTTTTAAGAAATTAGTTTGTCAATTTTCATGGTTTCAAGTTGGATTGTATTTTATGAGGTTTAGCTTGAGGAAAACTCCAAAAAAGGAGACTTACAGAGGCTGCTTTTAGCAATAGAGGTCACAAGTCAAAGCATAAGCTGGAATTCTCCAACAACATATACCCACATCTCACCTTGACAACTAATTCCTGAAAACTCTAGAAGAGGAAAAAAAAAGCTTAGAGTGAACTGCAGATACTGATTCTGCAAATGAAACTTTATTGGCCTTCTTTTGTTGTTGCTGCTGCTGCTTGATGTTTCTGCAATCAAGATTTCGGATGTGCAACCATCTCTTCTTTTAAGCTTGATCACATCTTTGTCAAGATGGAATCCGTGCTAAAAGGGTAATAAATGAATCCATCTAATGTTCGGTTGGTCAAAAGAATATGATGATGTCAAGTTTGAAAGAACATGGTACTTTTTCTTCTAGTCTTTCAGATATAGGTTTGATTAGAATATAGGTTTTCCGTAATGTGACATTCATGGTTCAAATTTTACTAAGCTCAGAAACTTGGATGTCTGTTTGAATTGTTGATGTGACTAATGGGCATATCTTCTTATGTTTTAGCAGGCCCTTGATCAACCTAACTCAACCTCTCCAGGTATGCTTTTGCAATGGCATAAATGGAAGGTTCAAACAATAATTGAGCTCCACAAATGATATAAATAAGCAGTATAATGCTTACCTTGGGATGTTAACAGTGTCTACTATATTGCTTGCACTGACACTTGATTTTCTGAAAATGGTTTCATCTCTCTGAGGATCAAAACGTGATAGTATGATCAAAGCACAGGTCCATTTTTATAGTTTGCTTTCTAGCTATTAGGAGCTTCTCCATGAATTTTTAGTATATTGAACTGGCATAGCATGTAATTAATCCTTTTTATGGGTAGTGGATCTAAATAGTTTGATTTTATTTCTTGTTTCACCTGATCTATAAGTTTAGATGTTGCTGGGCTGCAAAATGAAGATGGATCTTTTTCTGGCGATATATGGGGTGAAATTGACACAAGGTATGGTTCTCCGTTTACCTCTTCCCTAACAAAAAACAAAATCTATTTGTTATTTATTGCATGGTATATACAAGAGTCCTTAATGTGACAAGTTCCCCTGTAGGTTCTCTTATATTGCAATTTGCTCTCTCTCGATATTACACCGTCTAGACAAAATTGATGTGGAAAAGGCTGTGAATTATATTGTGAGCTGCAAAAATTTGGATGGTGGATTTGGATCTATGCCGGGAGGGGAGTCGCATGCTGGGCAGAGTATGTTTTATCATATTTTTGAGTCAGTTTGTATTACATTGTTTCATGGTTCTTGAAAAAGGAGGAGGAGAAGAAGAAGAAGAAGAAGATATTGTATCTAGACCTAATCAAGGGCCAGGTGGCTCAGCCCAAAATTTTGTGAGCTTGGACTCTAAAATTAGGCATGTGGGACAGGCTTAGGTAAAAAAGAGTAGGTCCAATCTAAAATCAGGCTAGGGCTTGAAAAAATTAAAAAGCAGCCCAGCCCGAGGGTATGTGTGTACATACATACTTAAATATTTGTAGAGATGCACACATACATATTAGAGCTGATCATGAATTAAATAGTCGGCCCAGAACCAGATCATCCACCTAGTCTGCCTAGACTAGGCCAAAATTTTAGACTTGTGCACTACAAAAATCTCAAATAGATAATAAATGAGGGACGGAAAATTGGGTCTGATGGGTGGGCTTGGGATTGACTCTTTGAGATTGGGTTGGATCTACTCAAAAATGTAAGCCTGATGACTGAACCAGGCCGAGCATGCACATGAGTGTGAGGCCTAGCAATCAATATGTAGCCCAGCATTGGTAGCTAGGGCCTGTGTTTGATCAGCTCTAATTATATCACAGTAGCAGTTTAGTACAACTACTTTGCTAATCACTACTAACATGTTAGTTATCAAGGTTTATGGAATGTTGAAATAAATCTATAAACTAGATAATATCAGTTTTGTCTTAGCTGTCAATCATATGTTATTTTCTCTACAATCTTGATGGCATCGCTTTTGTTATTTTTCTTGCTTTTTCCTTGGTGACTTTGAATTTAATTGAACACACTTGGCATACAATTATTGCAGTCTTCTGTTGTGTGGGAGCCCTTGCAATCACAGGTTCTCTGCATCATGTCGATAGAGATCTTCTTGGGTGGTGGCTATGCGAGCGGCAATGTAAAGATGGAGGGTTAAATGGCCGCCCTGAGAAGCTTGCTGATGTTGGAGTCCTTGAACCTTTTTTGTTTTTAACTTGGTAGAGGTGTTTTTCAATAACTCCTAATTAAAAATGTCATAAAAAATCCTATCAGGTTTGCTACTCTTGGTGGGTGCTATCCAGCCTGATAATGATTGATAGGGTGCACTGGATTGACAAGGATAAACTCACTCAGTTCATCCTAAACTGCCAGGTTCGCATTCATATGCCACACTCAATCTCTGCAGCTTACGAATTGTTGTTCATGATGGAAGCATTTGATTTCTTGTATTGTCATTGCTGCATGTCATTATTATCATAATTCAGGACAGAGAGAATGGAGGAATTTCAGATAGGCCAGATAATGCTGTTGATGTTTTTCACACCTACTTTGGAGTAGCAGGTGCTAATCAGCTTCCCTTTGATGTTTTACAATGCATGCTCATAGGTTCATCAGCTCCTTTGAACTAGTACCTTTTTCAAGGTGCATTGCAAGATTATTTTGTTAAGTGTCAAAGGCTTGTGGATACTACTAAAGTCTTCTTGGATAAAACAGGACTTTCGCTGATGGAATATCCAGGATTAAAATCAATTGATCCTGCTTATGCCTTACCTGATGATGTTGTGAAGGAATTTTCTTTGGAAAATAGATGGACCCTTTCATTACTAGTAAGCTGACTTGGGGCATTCATTCCACCGTCTATCCTGATGCTTGTCAGCAAATCCTGTAATTTAGTCTTGGTCCATTTTAGTCACGGCCGTGATTGGTGGAAACCATGAATGGTAAGCGGAAATATTAAGCCATCCTCGTGATAAAATAGATTCTGTTCTCAAACAAGTCCGACCAAATAATTGTTCTAAGTTCTAACACAGGTTCAGATTGTCTTTAATTGCATATATTTATTTGGAATTGTAAATGGATGGTTGTAACATAGAACATGCAATAATTTTGTTTTGCAAGTTGAGAAAAAAATATCTCCTCGCTCCATTTTGTTCTTTTAACAAGTGCTGGTGGTGTTATATTTATCAGGAGGCTGGCACTGCAAAGCTAACGAGCTCAAGATTTGTATGATTTTCTTTCTATTTGTCATAATTGTTTTGCTGCATAAAAAAGAACATTCTCCAATGATTGGCTTGTTATTGCGCGTTGATTTATATTTTACGTTTTCAAAAACGCATGATGCTTCAGGGTGAGAGCGTGGGTTTATATATATATATATATATATATATATATATGATAACACTATCCTAGTACGAGTCAGTCTTGATAGGTTAGAATACAAAATTTGTTTAAGCATAAGGGAACAAGGGTCACCGTAGTTTCATATTCAAAATCCAGCATGATGTAGAGGCTGCTATCTAATTAGTCATAGATTGGCTTCACGATAGATATGCCAACTTTTCGAAGAATAGACCATATATTATGGAGCAGTGGATTGATAGAGGCTTGGTTGCAGCTTTCCTTACGAATCAATCGAACGATAGTGAGCGAGTTTCCTTTGATGAGAAGGCTATGAGCATGAAGAATCCGAGAAGTGTAAACAATACTAGCCCAAGCTGTATAAAGTTTAGCCATCAGAAGATCTCCGTCATACCTTTGAATAATAAAAGTTAAATCAGCTAGTCTACCTCACACTTTCATCGAAGTTGATTTTGATAAATCATGGAATGAAGCTTCTAATAGATGAAAATGTATGTCGGTTCGCTGCTGAAACAGCAAGGAAACCCTAGTGGCCAGAGGTGTTTAAATCAAACTTATTGCGATGATGTGCGAATTTCGCCGCTAGAGATCTGACCTTCTACATAATCCTATGGCCTGTGGGAAGATAAAATATCATCAATGAAGATAAGCTGATTTCGTGATAACCAGATTTGATAGGCTATAGTAGCCCAGAGAGTGCCTTGCTGCTGGATGGCCCTTCAGAGATTGTGAAGGAAAGATACCGCAATGACCCCATATTATCCTCTCTACACTGATAACCCATCCTCATCTAGATCCATGTTGCTCTGGAGCAGATGAAGATGGCATGGTCAGTAGTCTTCTTCTTCTGTCCACACAAAGGACAAGTAGCCTGGATGGTCAGACCCCTTCAAGATAGCAAAAAATAAGTAGGAAGACAGTCCCAGAGAAGGTTCCATATGAAGAGCTGGACCCTGGGGTGGATGGGGAGCTTTCAGATCCAAGCAGCATCCTTTGTACACTGAAGCTGTGACCTATAAACCTTCATAAGGTCCATGGTGGGAGCCCTAGAAAGACATGATCTCCGTCATAACCTAGTATCAGCTGTATACCCCGGGATGAGCGGAATAGCAAGAATCCGTTGAGATAACTCCTCAGCAAATAAATAAGTCACCGTAGGGGTATACCATGAGGAGAGATCGTGAGAGATCAAATCCTTGACCCTTATACTAGATGGAATATCAGTACTAATGAAAGTAGGCCATCGTGAAAAGGGGAGATCAGTAATCCATGTGTCCTAAACAACATCAATCGAGGAGCCATCTCTAATCATCCAAGAGATGTTATTCAGGATAGTCGGAGCATACCGACAAACCTCCATCCAGAATAAGGAATACCCACAGGAAGGCGAAAGGTCCATAGTAGTATTCCAGTCACCATATCTAGCACGCATAAAAGAGCTTCATAGAAAGTACGGATCAAGTAGAAACCATGAGGCATGCCTAGCAATCAGAGCCTCTCCTGACTATCAGTGACTGGATTCCAAGACCACCCTCATGAATCGGCATGCATACTATGTCTCATGCTTGAAGGTGAATGCCGTGACCATCCTGCATAGATGCCCAGAGAAAGTCTTGGAAGCATCTCTCAATTCTCCTCAGACAAGTAATCGGAATGACAGCATTAGATAGAAGATGCAGAGGAAGGGAAGTAAGAATCGAGCGAATAAGGGTAAGCCTTGCCATCATGGATAATCTAGTGACCTGTCATCCATCAATGCGATCACGGACCCGACGCTCAATATCATGAAATCACTACTGCGAGGTCGTCTTTCCGTGATAGGGATCCCTAGGTACGATAGCCTATCTGTCTTACTAGAGATACCCAAGGTTTGGTGTATAGCTTTCCTGGAAGTGTCGGTGGTCTTCGGGCTGAAAC
The DNA here is from genome assembly GCA_900491605.1 of Calamus simplicifolius. NCBI lineage: Eukaryota > Viridiplantae > Streptophyta > Magnoliopsida > Arecales > Arecaceae > Calamus > Calamus simplicifolius. Next base: position 577,605 of record UESW01004156.1, read on the forward strand.
AGATCGTAGACTTTTGTAAGTTGACCTTCTGACCAAAAGCCTGACAATAGCTCTGTATAAGGGAGGCAAAAGATACCGCATTGCGAACCGTGACCTAAAAGAATACAGTCATCAGCAAATAACAGATGAGAGGCCGAGGGACTTAGGGGGCCCGCTATGAAGGGGGTGATACGACAATTCTGCTATGCCTGAAAGAATGTATGGGATAGATCGTTCGCAACCAGGATGAACATAAAGGGGATAATAGACACCCCTGTCGCAGCTCCACAACAGAGTGGAAAAAATTGGTCTGAGCTCCATTGATAAGCAGAGAGAAAGATGGACTCTAAATGCAAGCCATGATTCAATCAATAAATAGGCCATCAAATCCGAATTCATAAAGTGTTCGGTGCAGGAATGCCCAGCTCAATCTATCATATGCTCACTCTATATCAAGCTTGACAGCCATGAGGCACTGTCTGATAGAGGCTCTCTATAGATCGTGCATAAATTTTTGAGCAATGAGGACGTTATCTGAAATACCACGTCCTTTGATAAGGCCCCCTATTTAGCAGAAATAAGGCGAGGGATCTCGTAGGCGTGTGATGAGGAGACGCGCACAGACCTTATACAGGGTTGTGCACAGGCTCATGGGCCGATAGTGCTGAGGGATGGAAGCATCCATACGCTTAGGCACAAGAGTGATGAAAGTTCGATTCCATTCAGCAAGAATGGATTTGGATTGGAAAGCAATCTGAATGGCTTGAACAACCTCCTGGCCTACAATATCCCAGTAGTGGCGAAAGAAGAAAAGCGGAAACCCATCGGGCCCAGGGGCCTTATCAGGCCCAAGTTTCCATAACGCCAAATGAATCTCCTCCGCAGTGATCGGCCTAGTAAAAAGGTCATTCTCATGAGCAGACACCTTCTTGGAAGGTGGAATCAGGTAAATAGAAACCCCATCACCCGTAAGCTCAGTCCATCTAGACTGAAAGAAGTGAAATAACCGATCCCGGATGACTTCAGTATCCTCCTAATAATGCCCCTCCTCATTAGCTATATGTCGAATCCTATTGGCAGCACATCGCTTCAAGATGGTCTGATGAAAAAATCTGGTGTTGCGGTCCCATCACAAATCTATTGTACCCTAGACCTCTTCCTCTAATAGATTTGCTGCTGAAGAAGAGGTTGGTGAAGAGCGAGCTTAGCTCGGAGAGATGTGAGATCAGTATCAGGAAGATAACCTTCCTGATCCTCTCTGGTCGGCAGGGAAGAAATATCAGCTTCCACATGTTCAACTTTTCTCACTAAGTCCCCAACCTCCAATATGTTCCATCTAGACAGCTTGCGTCTTGCTAATTCCAGCCGCTTAGATAATCGATAAGTAGCATTACCTCTAACTGGCATATCCTAGACCTAGGATATGATGGACCGAGCCGAGGAATAAGAAGTTCGAAGCTGCTTAAATCTAAACGGTCTCCGCTGATAAGTATCAACCTTAGTGGATATCAAAATGGGACAGTGATCGGAGGCAATCCTAGAAAGGTGGGAAATAGTAGCAGAAGGATGCTTTTGAAGCCATTGGGTTGTGGCCATAGCTCTGTCCAGTCTCTCCTAAACACGAGCAGAACCCTGACGGTTGTTACACCAAGTAAATTAGGGACCCGAGAACCCCAAATCCAGCAGCCCAGCAGAGGAGATTAAGGTCCTGAACTCAGAGATTTCCGCTGAACCAAAACCTGCCTGCCACCTCTCTTCTCATTAGCCCCAATAATACAATTAAAGTCACCAGCTATAATGGATGGGAGACCCTGGCCAAGAAGAGAGAGTAATTCCGACCATAGAACATGCCTCTCTTGGAAGTCAGTGCTAGCATAAACACTCGATAGAAGCCAGGGCTTAGAAGTCCCCTCAGAGATGATAAGAGCAATCTGCTGACTCCACTAATGAAGGGCATCCACTGTGATAGAAGTGTTGCGCCATATGGTCAAAATCCCACCAGAGAGCCCCACTGACTCCACAGTATAAGAAGATCAAGATCTGGCAATCTGCCTCCTGAATCAAGCCAGACTATCTCCCGATAACCAAGTTTTCAAAAGAACACATATATCAAAATTGTGCAACTGTATCAGTCTCCCAAAAGAGGACAAAATAAAGGTTTTCGAGCTCCTCTAACATTCCAAATTAGGATCTTCATTAACTAGTTGGAGGAAAGGTGGGGCCCAACTTGGTCCTCCAACATAGCATTATTAGAAGGGCACCCGGTAGGCAGGGTACCATCCTCAATCTTCTGGGTTGAGCAATCCATCACTTGAGCTACAGTCTCAGCTATCGTCTCTTCACCCCGGGGGAGTACAGTAGACATCTTAGAACCAATGCCCTACCCCTGAATTGCCTCTTTAAGGTAAGAGACTAGCAACTCGTGGCTTCGACCCTCTGCCATGGATGGCTCGGCCTTAACCCCCTCAAGGCCTATGCCTTGGCTACAAGTCGCCTGATCACTCTTGCCAGTCAAGACAATAGGACCACGAGCCGGGATTGGAGATGCCCTGGCAATACCTTTTCCTTTTTTTTGTTATTTTTGGAAATGATACACTGAACTTGGGTCTATGCAAGTCTGGCCCGCTTAGAAGGACCCGGATTGGCATCCCTGCGAGCCATGGGCCTACCAGCCCATTTGTCCAAACCAAGAAGGGCAAATGGGTTCTCTGAAACCAAATTTTGGTTCAGCTTATGGTTCAGGTTAAGTTTCAGTTGAATACCAGTAGTCTCAACATCGGTTTCAACCATCTTGATACCCTCTGTTTCACTGAAACCGGCACTCCCCCCTACATCCGGTATAGCCTGAGATCCCATAACTCTCGTCTTTGCCCCAGCATCCACCTGGTTTAGGCCCCCAGCTACTGGGACCAAGGGCCTCATAGACTTCTGAAGGTGCCGGCGAGCCAACTTCCCGGGGGCTTGCTAGCCATTCGGCGACGAGGCAGGTTTCTGAACATTGGCCGAAGTAGAAGAGCCCAGCCACAAATCAGAGGCAGTAGGGGTAGAAGCTTGGGTCTTCCTCTTCGGCTTCGGCGAGGAAGACCTCCGCCGGTGAATAGCCGCCATCCAGGGACCATAACTGGAGCCAGGAGATGGCACCCCTGAGTCAGGCTGAGGCAATGGCGAGCAAGGGCCAATGAGGTGCAATGATCTGCAGTTAGAGCAGATCCCCTCCAAATGCTCAAATGCAAATTATTGCCAAAAGGGAGATTGATTCCCTCGCACTCAAACTCCTGGCCGCATCGATCTCCTCAAATCGACTCGCACACATGCCCATCCGAAAACCCCCCTGTTCTTCAGCTGGGTAGCAATGTCGAAGAAGATAAAGTGCCCTACCGAAGCTAGAATCGCTCTCAATATGTCATCGTTCCAATACTCTATTGGTAAATTGGGCAGTCTCACCCATAAGAGAGCAGAGGCCATGGAGTCCGCCGAGGGGATGAACTCCGATCTCCAACCCTTAGTGGCAAGTGGTTGGCCATTGACCACCCACAGACTTACCTAGAACCAGCTCTTTAGCTTTAGGATTAGTAAATTGGAAGATGTTGCACTGGTGAGCAAGGCTAATCGGTTCAATTTCGCCAGGGACACCATCTCGCTAGAATTCCCGGATGATAGCATTCGATGGAACCCAACGAAAGAAGGTTCTGGCCAGAACTGCCTTCTTCTCCAAGCAGTCAATTTTCATCTCCAGCGCTGTTGCCGGAACCTGGCCTATATCGAAAAAACGGCCCTCCAAAGCTGTAACCACCTTCGGCAATAGGGAAGGTGAAACCCACGCAAAGCCGAAATTTACAACACTCCACCATAATTTACAACACTCCACCATGACTTCCATCCCTCCTTAGCACCATCCGCAGCCATTGGAGAAGAGGGGACAACAGAAGCAATTGTCGGGAGAGGAGCGATTGTTGAGACTGGCAAAGATTACCGGAGATCAAGTATAGTCACACTCGAAGCATGAATCTTAAAGCAAGGTTCAGAGCAAAGCACAGTCACACTCGAAGCTAAAGTTAATCCAGTAACCTGCTTGGATTTCTTGATGCCTATAGATACTAGCAACCTAAAGTTAATCCGGTAACCTGCATCGTGCTGTTTCAAACTTCTTTTAACTCATACGGGCAGAAAGTATGGAATTTTATATTGCATACGAAGGATTGAAATCTCATGCGTACAGCTTGCCGATGATAAGTGATCTGAGGTTCACACCAAACCCACAAGCCTTTTTTATTATTATTATTTTTCATCTTGTTGGGCCATTCATGTCAGAGTCTAATCAGATACTCGGACGAGGAGATTCATGTAGTTAGTATCACAGTAACATATATTTGCGGGCTCGAGTATTTTCGTGCTTGAATCAAATGCATTTCAAAGGGCCTTGACTAGAAGAAGCCACATCTTGACAATCGTCCGGCATTCTGACAGGGCTAAACAACCCCAAGAAGCCTTGTGAAATAAGCAAGCAATAGCAGTCAGTCCATACTAAATTTTCAACTTTTGGTATGCTCCACAATCAGGTGTTGGAATTATGAAAAGAGTGAAAATTCACAAACCCCAAATAAACACCTCTGGTGTCACTAACGATTTCTGTAAGAAAAGAAAAAAAAAAAAAAAAAAAAGAAATTGCAAGTACCAAAGGCTCCCATGACTACATTAAATACTTACAAAAGCAATACAAGCGCCAATCCTACAAGCCCAAGAAATGAAGAAACCACATAAACATAACCAAGCAGCAATCTCTTTAACCCCTCGGCGGTCTTATGAATAATGTGCATTCAGCATCTCCCGATACACCATATCAATGAACTGGTTATTCTGTTATAAAATAACAAAAGGAAACCTTTAAGTGCATAAATTATCTAAGCAATAATGTGTTTGCCAATAAATCAAATCAAAATTACCACCCAAATCAGAGTAGGAAAAGTAGTAGTTTACATAACAGAGAACAAGCGACATTAGAGGCAATAAGGCAGCGGAAAACGCCAAGAGTTGGTCGTTAAGTTGGGTAAGGCAGGAAAAATCTGAGATATGTACTGGGACAAACCAAGACTGAAGAAAAAGTACTTGGATCCTGACATCTGAAGCAAACAGAGAGCTAAATTTAAAAAAATCTTAAGGAATAAATAAAAGCAGATTTTGGGATTAAGGCTTTGTTGTTGTTGCTATTGTAATAATGAATAAAAGCAGTTCATATTTCACATTACAGGTGACAAGAATGAGAATTAGTAAAAAAGGAAGCTCCACACCGATAGCTGACCTTTTCCTTTGGCTGCCAAGAGATGCCAATTTAAGGACTGTAGTCCGATTTGAAAACTTTAAGGAATTGCTCCCATCTTCTGTGCAGCCTGTTTCCTTATCGGTTGATTTCTATAGTAGGCATCACTGTTACTAACAGCTTACTCACATACAAATATACCTGAGTTTATAATTTGTGAATGACATCAACTTAATCTGCCAAAGGATTTAAACTTTTTCTGATTATCGGTCTCAGTATACAGATTATTGTATGAGAATATTATAAATCAGCTTGATGTTTATTTGGAAAGCTGCTTAATGGGGGAAAAAAACCTAAAAATTTTATTTGAACCAGAACAAAAGTATGATTAATTTTCATAGTAAACACAAGATTTCATTTTTCAATGATCCAATCTGATTCTCCTATGACCTCAAATGGGCACATCATATCTTTATGAACATCCGATGATATAATTAGGCATTTCTTGGAATTCCTAAAATAACCGAAACACTTTTTTTTTTGGCTTTCCTACAAGATCCAAAAGTATTTAATAGACTTAGGACTAGGGAGTCCTAATTCCACATCTTGTACATGCACTGGACATTTAAAATGCTATATTCAAGGGTACAAATTGGTTAGTGTCAGATCCGTCAGCAATAAATACATGTTATTAGAGATACTAGAGTACAAAAGGACATACCTGCACAAGCTTCAGCAGTGCATCCCGGACTTTATCTCTCGTAATAACCGAACCATAGTTTGGAGTAGGAGTAAGAGATGCAGGTGGAGCAGGTGGTGGAAATGGTTGAAGCAATGGGGTACCATATGGACGCTGCATGGTCAAAGGAGGATGAAGTGGGGGAGAAGTGGGCATAGAAGATGCAACTGGTGGTATCATTAATGAAGAGGATGATGGAGCAGGTGAAAAAAAAGAAGGTTTAACCAGATTTGTGGCCCGATTAGCATTGCTGGTGGATTCATTAGCATCAAGGAGTGGCATTAGGGAAGGGGTTGAAGTTGGCAGAGAAAGGGCAGACTGAAGGGCCGGTGCAGGAGATGGAACAACATTAGGTACATGGGAAGATAAAGGACTAGCTGCAGAAGATTGATTTGGTTGTCCAGCAATTGTTGGATTTGATACATTTCCAATATTTGTAGCTGCCTGCAAACCATGGAACTTGCCAGTCAGAAAGATGCAAGAACAACTCGAGCTGTAAATATGAATCCAATACTTTTCACTCTTTCTACTACCATCCTATGCTATATGTACAGCAGCAAGTGAATGAATCTTCTGAAAACAAGGGAAAGCAATGAGTCTCCAGAAAACAAGTGACCAGTTGAGAGGCAAAACTTCAGATAGTACTTTCCGAGGAAAAAAACAATAACATTACATGATCATGCAAGCACAAAAAAACCTTGAAGACTTTGTCCAGATGTTACCAGGACTATCCTGTCTCAGGAACACATTCTCATGTCAAATGAGCAAGGCCAATTTGAATTTGTAGGACTTTTCCTCTCATGCAATGTAACATAGACAGACATGTTACGCAAGGTTTAAAACAACAGGCATGAAAACAATGGCAAGATTCATGTTTTCAGTCAGCAAAAGAACATACACTGAAGAAGTTGACAAATGAATCATCAGGAACATCAGGAACAGTAGCAGCAGCTGATGATGTTGGTGGTGGCTCCAGAGGACCTTCCACAACAGCTGAAGTTGGAACAGCTTCCAGCTCTTCAAACTCACTGCTGCAAATGTGGAAAAGGAGACTTAAATATTCACAAATCAAGAGAGCCATATACACACAATAGAAAGTAGTGCGCTAAGATATGTAGATATTATAGAAAAACTTAACAGGGATTGCAGCAAAGAATTTAGAATTCAAAAAAAAAAAAAAAAAAGAAGGCCAAAACCCTCCGAAACAATTATGTATGAAATATAGCAGTATGCAATTCAGAGAAAAATTGCTATGCAATATTAAAATACACCTTAGGATCAAATTAGGGGTGCAATCAAGCCGAGTCGACACAGTGCCAAGCTCGAGCTTGACTCAACTCTAAAATTTGAAGTTCGAAACTTGACTCGAACTTGATCGAGTTTCTTATTTAGAACTCGAACTCAAGCTTGATCTCGATAAAACACTCGATATACTCGAGCTCGACTCGACTTGATACGAATTTCTTTGTAAAAATTTAAAAATAATTTTTAATTAAAATAAAATATGTTCTCAATTAAAAATTCAAAGGAATTTTATATAGTTAGGAGAATATTGTAAATATATATAATTATAAGGGTAACATAGTAAAATTACTTAAGCTCGATTAAGCTCGCGAGCTTTTCTAGCCGAGTATTTTAATACTCGAACTTGACTCAATAGTTATTTGCGAGCTGTTTCGGCTCAGTTACACCCCTAGATTAGATCTACCAAAAGAAGACACTATTTATTAGACAAAAGTAAAGAAGCTAAATGCTAAAAATGCATGAGGTTAACACTATAATGACAATGCATGAGGTTAACACTATAATGACATTGCAATATTGGATATGGAAAATATAATGTCAGCAGAACAAACAATTAAGAAAGAACTATAATGGAATATTAAAAATAGACCTCTTCTATTTTCAATAAGTGGTCGATGATATCAATAGAATGCAGTACGACAAAACAAAGTCAATGTAGAATGAGAGTGCAAATCCTCTTTATCCATAAGCTATCTAGGAACACAGTTCAGCCCATAGCATTCCCCTATAATGAGTTAAGAAATGCAACCACCCTTCGTGGTGGCTTTAAGATCTTAATACGTATGCTAAAGCAATGGCACAGAATCACCAATATTGATCCCAAGCAATGACAGAATCCACACAAAAAAATTTAGTCTTGGCGTAATAACCAGTACTTGTTCCAATACCATCTACTGGTCTCAAGCAATTATAGAAAATCTTTCCTTCCAGCTATTCTAGCAGAAAGTTAATATCTATTTCAAGTTCTCAGTGATTATGCTAACTGGTTTGATCTAGCCTCGGAAAAAACCGATGCCAATGGCTAAAAACAATTTCTTTGCAATTATAAATTATCTTTTTACAATAGAAAGCTTTTATAATCACTGCATATAAGATATTCCAAAAAAAGAATGTTGACCCCACATTGATTTTGATGATCACAAAATAATTAAGTGACTAATGAGTTTGGTGCAGAATTACAGTGAAATGCAGGTATTCACCGGTTATCAAGAAGAAGAACATGGAAGTCAAGTTCATAACAATGTCCTTGAGTCTAAAAAAGAAGTTTTGAACAAGAACAAGATCAAAGGTGGATGATTCAAGTCTTAAATGATCAAGATTCAAGTGTTTAGGTAGATATTCCATTAAGAAGAATTAAGATACAAGAGCTAACCCACTTGGATTCATCAAAATAAGAGGTTTTCATGTTCTTGAAATGAGTTTTGGTGACTTGGAACTGATTAGCCGACTCCCATGCTAGCTACTAAAGTAAATTTGAGTGTCTGGATGAAGTTACAGAAAGCATGGTTCAATTAGTTGGCATGGTAGCCAACTAACTAAGAAGATTTCATCCCAAAATAAAGTAGCTGACTCCCATGCCAGCTAATGAGTGAAAACTGGGTCACAGAACGAAATTATAGAAGCCAAGCTTAAGTTAGTCGACATGGTAGCCGACTACTGTGGCTTATACAGAGAGCTGACTCCAGTTAGTCGGCATGATAGTTGACTAACCTAGTGACAGGGCGTCTAATGGCTAGTTCTGACACGTTTTAGCCTACACAATCTTCAATGCGACGACTTCCAATGGTCTAAAATGGCTAGTGAACATTATAATCCTTCAAAAGACTATAAATACAAGTTTAAATGAGTGATTTAAGGAGTTTTTAAGAGGCATTAAGTGTGAAAATAAAGGAAATATTCAAGAGAGATTTCAGCCTTCTTTCTTTCCAAGAAATGTTGTGCTTCAAGTGATTCAAAGCTATCAAAAGCTTATTCAAGGCTCTACCAAACAACAAGAAAAGCTCCTTAAAGTGCTCAAGCTACAGCATTCAAGAAAAAGAAGTTCATTTCAGAGGATTCCTTTCATAAATTTGTAAAGTGCCATTATTGTTCTATTTGCTCTCTTAGAAGCTTTCATACTTTGATACTTATATCATTTCTTACTTATCTGAGTTTCAACTTGGTTAAAACTTGTCTTGAGTGTGCCAAACCCTTAATTGGTGGTTTGATTGGCCTCCTCGTGTCGTGTAAACAAGAAGCTAGCTAGGTTAGCTAGGGTTATAATCGTTATGGAAATGATTAGTGAAGAAAATTCCTGAGAGATCCTTGGGGAGTGATGTAGGTGCAAGATTGGCACTGAACCACTATAATCTTGTGTTTGTATGATTGGCTTCTTGTGCTTGATTGCCCTTCACTTCGCCTCACTACACATTATATTTTCTGATCTTGATTAAGTTTTAAAATTGCATATACATGCTGAAATTTTTAAAAAACCCAATTCATCCCCCCTTTGGGTTGTTTAGCTAGGCAACAAGTGATATCAGAGCAAGTGCTCTTATCCCTATTTGTCTTCATTGACTTAGAGCAAAAGATCTATGGCAGCCCAAATTTGTTCTATTTTAAGCGAAGGTCAATCCACAAACAAACCCCCACTTTTCAATGGCACTAACTACACATTGAAAAGCTAAGATGAAAATTTTTATTCAAGTACTTGACTATAATCTATGGAGCATCATAATCAAAGGTCCTCACACACCCACTTCAAGATCCGATAGTTTTGATATTCCCAAATCGGAAGCGGATTGGGATGAGCATGATAAAAAAATGGCTCGCTGAATGCTAAAACCATAAATGTATTGTGTTGTTCTTTGGATACAAATGAATTTAATCATATTTCTACTTATAATTCTGTTAAAGAAATATAGGATAGACTAGAAATTGCTCATGAACTAACCAAGTTAAAGAGTCAAAGATTAATATGTTAGTTTATAAATATGAATTGTTCAAAATGGAAGCAAATAAGTCTATCACTGATATATTCACTCGTTTCACTGATATTATAAATGGACTAAAAAACTTGATAAGTCATATACTAATAAAACTTGTGAGAAAGGTTCTCAGATCTTTGCCTAGGTCATGGAAAGTAAAAGTAACAGCAATTCAAGAGATCAAAGATCTCAATATTCTTCTACTTAAGAAGCTAGTTGGTTTTCTCATGACACATGAACTCCAACTGAAGCAATATCTGGATGATGAGGAGATAAAAAGAAAAGGACCATGGCTCCAAAAAGTGCTGATCAGAAGGAAGAGGAAGGAGAGCCTTCGAAAGAAAGTGATGAGGATGATGAACTTGCTCTCTATCACCGAAAATTAAGAAGATTCATGAAGAAAAGGAAGCAAGGAATGAAAAGAAGGCTCATGATAAAAGGAGAATCTAGCAAAGATAAAGAGAAAGGGCAGTGTTATGAATGTAAGAAGCCGGAACACTTCAAATCTGATTGTCCACAATTGAAGAAGGGTCTTAAGAAAATAAAAAAGAAAGTAATGACGACTACTTGGAGTAATAGTGAGGATACAAGTTCAGATGAAGAGAAGCAAGAAACAGCAAAGTTATGTCTCATGGCAGGTGAAGAAGAGGTAAGTTTTGATTCCTTAAATGATTTCACTTTTGATGAGTTGCAAGATGCATTCCATGATTTACTTACTAAATTGAAAATGTTAGGAACTAAAAATAAAGATTTAAAACTTCAAATCCAAAATTTGAATTTGGAAAAAGAAAGTTTTTGAAAGAAAAATCCATTTTAACACAAAAAATAAGAAATTAAAGAAAAAAGTTGATAAGCTCAAACCTATTGTCGACAAATTTACTGAGCTCCAATAAGCTGCAAATTATCCTTGATAGTCAACGAGCTATTTTTAATAAAGCTGATTTAGGTTACAACCATTTAAAGAAACAAAAGTATTTGAAAAATATCTTTGTTCCCTCAAATAATTTATCCAAGATTACTTGTTTTAAATATGGTAAAATAGGACATAAAGCCTATACATGTTACTCTCAGATTTGCAATAGTTTCAAGAAGATATGGGTTCTAAAAGGAACCATTTCAGTTAACCCAAAAGGACCCAAGAAAGCTTGGATACCTAAAGACAAGATTTAAACTTGTATTTGCAGGTGTCTTGTGACCCGAGAAGAAAAAAAGAAAGTGGTATTTGGATAGCGGATGCTTAAAACACATGACGGGTGATGAATCTTAATTCATCACTTTGGAAGCTAAAGATGGAGGGGTAGTCATCTTTGGAGACAATGGCCAAGGAAAAATTGTTGACATTGGCAAAATTAGTATCATTCCCTTACCTTTATAAAAAATATGCTTCTTGTTGATGGTCTCAAACATAATTTATTAAGCATTAGTCAATTATGTGATAAAGGTTTTAAAGTTGTCTTTGAATCATCTTTTTGCATAGTTACTAATCCCATTGATGATACCATGATATTTATTGGTCATAGGCCTGAAAATGTCTACATAGTAGACCTAAATGATTTAAATAATCAGAAAATGGAATGTTTAGTTGCCATGAATGCTAAAATTAATGAAACTAATTGATTATGGCATCGTAGGCTTGCACATGTTAGCATGGATTTGCTTTTAAAATTGATTAAAAGAGATTAAGTCAATGATTTGCCAAAACTAATTTTGAAAAAGATAAAATCTGTGATGCTGTTAACTTGGAAAGCAAACTAAAGTATCTTTCAAATCTAAAAACATGATTTCAACCACTAAACCTTCGAAACTTTTGCATATGGATTTGTTTGGACCTACTAGAACCATAAGTCTAGGAGGTAAACGTTATGGTTTTGTGGTTATCAATTATTTTTCTCGTTTTACTTGGTTTTATTTTTGGCAAATAGAGATGAAGCTTTTTCAGCCTTTATAAAACTTTTTAGAAAATATCAAATGAAAAAGGTTTTTAAGTGTTATCTATCCACAGTGATCATGGAAAGGAATTTGAAAATCAAAACTTTAAAAATTTGTGTAATAAAACATGGATCGTCATAATTTTTCTGCATCTGGGACATCCTAACAAAATAGATTGTTGAAAGAAAGAATATAACTCTTAAAGAAATGACAAACTATACTGTATAAAAGTAATCTCCCAAAATATTTTTGGGCTGAAACAATTAACACAACATGCTATATTTTGAATCGAGCTTTGATTAGGACCTATTTTGAAAAAGGCTTCATATGAGCTTGGGAAAGAAGAAAACCTAATATTGGATATTTTCATGTTTTTTGATATCGATTCTTTATCTTGACTAATGGCAAAATAAATATTGATAAATTTGATGCAAAATCTAATGAAAGAATTTTTTGGTTATTCTTCTACCTGTAGAGTATATAGAGTATTCAATAAGAAATCATTAGTAGTAGAAGAATCAATTCATGTTGTATTTGATGAGACTAATAATCTTCCATCAAGAAAGAGAGATAACTGATGATGCAAGTATACTTGAGGATGAAATAAAGGAGCTTACTCTAAAAAATAAGGAAAATTCAAATGATGAAGTTAGTAAAGAAGATAGCGATCAATCAACTCAACAGGCCGAACCTCAAGGTGCACGAGTTACAAAAGGAATGGAAGTATGTTCACAATCATCCCAAAGAACTTATTATTCATGGTTCGTCTCAAAGGGTAAGAACTAGATCTTCCTATAGAGATGCTTGTAATAACTTAGCTTTTGTTTCTCAAATTGAACCTAAATGTTATAAAGAAGCCAAAGATGACATTGATTGGATTAATGCTATGAACAAAAAACTCAATCAATTTGAAAGAAAAGTATGGACTCTAGTAACTAAACCTAAGGATTATCCTATAATTGGGACAAAATAAGTCTATTGAAATAAACTAGATGGGCCTGAAAACATTATTAGAAATAAGGAAAAACTCGTCGCTAAGGATTATAATCAAGAAGAATGGCATTGATTTTGATGAAACCTATGCAACTGTGGCTAGATTAAAAGCAATTAGACTTTTACTTGCCTTTACATTTTATATGGAATGAAAGTTAAAAGTACATTTTTGAATGGATATATTGCTGAAAAAGTTTATGTAGAGCAACCATCCAGATTTGAAAGTCATGAATATCCAAACCATGTTTTCAAACTGAACAAAGCTTTATATGATTTGAAGCAAGCACCTCGGGCATGGTATGAAAGATTAAGCAAATTTTTGATTGATAATAATTTTGTTAGAGGTAATGTAAATATAACTCTATTTATCAACAGAGAAAATGAAGACATGTTGATTGTACAAATTTATGTGGATGATATTATTTTTGGAGCAACTACTAAAACATTATGTCAAGATTTTTCTAAGCTTATGTAGTGAGAGTTCGAGATGAGCATGATGGGAGAACTCAATTATTTTCTCGGACTTCAAATAAAGCAATCAGAAGATGGAATCTTCATTAGCCAAAGCAAGTACATAAGGAAGATATTAATGAAATTTGGCATGGAGACTTCAAAAGTGCAAATACCCCCAATGAGCTCATCATGTAGACTTGACTCTGATAAAAGTGGTAAAAGTGTAGATTTAAAGCTTTATAGAGGCATGATAAGTTCATTATTATATTTAATTGTAAATAGACCTGATATACTCTTTAGTATATGTATGTGTGCTAGATTTTAAGCTAATCCTAAAGAAGTACACTTAAATACTATAAAAAGAATATTGAAATATCTGAATGGAACTAAAAATCTTGGTTTTTAGTATTCTAAACAATCTTCTATTAATTTGATTCATTATTCGGACTCTGATTTTACTGGTTGTAAAATTGAGAGAAAATCAACTAATGGAATTGCTAATTTTTAGGGGTTAACTTAATCTTATGGTTTAGCAAGAAGTAAACTTCAGTAGCACTGTCTACGGTTGAGGCCGAATATATTACAGCTGGAAGTTCCTGTGCTCAAATATTATAGATTGAACAACTAGAAGATTATGGCATCAAACTAAAATATGATAATACTAGTACTATTAACTTAACTAAGAATTCAATTCAACACTCTAGATCTAAACACATTAAAATAAGACATCATTTCATAAAATATGATAATACTAATACCGATAAGCAATTAGCTAATACTTTCACAAAACCTCTTGATGAAATGAAATTTTATGAAATAAGAAGAGAATTAGGCATGTTTGACCCCCTGGCTTGATAAGACAGCTGAATTGAATGATTTTTTTATTTTTTTCTAGACAAGATTTTAATGATCCAAATAGATGATTAAGTGCCTAACTGACTCATTTAGTGGATCCTACTGCACGCAAGTCACCTGGAGACCTTTTTGCACACAAGTCCCTTGATTTTTTGAACCCCTGGCATATCTTAGATTAGCCGACTTGGTAGCTGATTAATGGCATGTTAGTTGGCATGGATGCCAACTAATATATGGAAGCATTTGATTTTTTTTTAGGGAGACCAAACGACTCTTCCACTCTCACTCATTTCTTCCCAAAACCCTCCAAACCCCTCTCCCAAGCCAAGAGACCTCCAAATCCTTGCCTGCACCCTCTCTAGATCCTTTCCACCTTCTAGAGAGCGTTGTTTTCGTCGCAAGATCCTCAACCCCCTTCCTCTCGTGCTCTTGGGTCTCTACCCATGTCTGCTAGAGCCATCTCCAACGGAAGGTTAGTAGATTTTGAATTTCTAGCAAGGGAAGGCTTTGCAATTGGTCGGTTGATCCAACACCAAGGATGGACTTACCTTTGCAAAACAGAGCTAGCCATTTACCCAAGGTTGGTTAGAGAGTTTTACCAAAACCTAAGATTTAATGTTAGCTCTGCCTCCTCCATAGTTAAAGGAATAAGAATAGAGATTGACCGTGCTACCTTGGGAAACATTCTTAAAGCACCAATTGATGGAATTTTTAGGGACTCCCTTAAGAATAAGGCGTAGACAGTTGAAACGGTCCTTGGAATTAAAAATGAGAAGGGAATAGAAAGGATTGAAGCTAACTCTTTGAGTGTAGAGCTCAGACTGCTCCATCACATGATATCTAGAATCTTTGTTCCCCATGTGGTAGCTTCCATTTGGTAACAGAGAGGGATCTGAGCATCATGTATCATATTGTCAATGAGATTCCTCTTGACTTTCCTAAGTTAATGTTGAATGTGATGAAGGAAGTAGTTAGTAAAGCCAAGGCAGCCCTGCGCTATGGTATGCTACTCACCCATGTATTTAAATTTTATGGAATAAGGCTTAAGGGTGAGGAAGCAACAAAACTACACCATATAAATCACTATAATGACCACTCTCTTTGTCGTATGAGTTTCACCAAGATTGGTGGTCAATGGACCAAGGGAAGGGGTAGGCCATATGAGAAGGATGAGCTAGCAGAGGGACCATCATCACCCTATGCTGAGGCAGGACCCAGTCAAGAGACTATCATCTCATCAATTGATCCTTCTGCAGCTGAGTATGTTTACCCTTCTGAGAGGTCTGACTAGCGCACATCTGTGGAGCTCAGTCAGGAGCAGCTATAATACATTGTGAGAGAGGTGACTTCTGCACCATCCAGTTGGAGTTATGGAGAGAATGGTTCTTCTTTTGGAGATTACACGATGGTTCCCCATATTTCTACTATGCATGAGAACCTCTCCCAAATGATAATGCGCCCGAATCAACTTGAGCACTCAGTGAACATCCTTAGTGGGAGATGAGAGGGCAAGGGTCTGAATCAGACCAGAGCTCTATAGAGATTGCTTGGATGTTTGAGGAGATCAGGCAACTTTGAGCTCAGATTATGACTTTTGATGGTAGATCCGAGAGACGAGACTTCTCTAGGCTTACTTTTATCTATGGTTTCTAGGATTGGTGAGCAGCTGGACTAGCACTTCACTCTTGTAGCTGTTCAGCCACCTACTCAGCATTTTTAGCCACCCAAACCTGTTGGGCCTACATTCACCCCATTTCATTTCCATACCAGGCCTCATGCTTCTTTAGGCCATCGGCACGAGGCCGTTGAGCTGGATTTTCATCTCATCTATCCATAGTTTTATCCTCTGATGAGGATTAAGTTGATTGTTTTGATTAGGATGTTGCTTTGTATTTGTTGGTTTGTTTGTTTTAGGCTATTTAATATATATTTGTAGTGTAATGTAGTGAAACTGATGTATTGGTGATATATAGTGTAATCTTATGGAATCATGTTGTATTTGAATTTACATGTGTATCATCTTTGTATGAAACTCCATGTTAAATCACTGAAATATTTATTTCACTTGAAATTCTCATTTTGTATGATATTTATATGTTAATTCTATAAAATGATTTTATTGAATGAAAGCTTAATTGACTAAATTAAGGGAAAGACAAACAAAAATTAAGTACATTTTTTCGTCACTCCTTTTGATTGATGACGAAAAGGGGGAGTAAAAGCACACATGTAAAAGCTTTTAACATACTTATTTCTATGAAGAAAAGTTTCATCAGTTTTGGGGGACAAAAGTTTCGAAAAGTTTCACCTTTTTTACTTTCAAATGAGTTTCAACATTTCTTTGTTTGTTTCAAATCAATTAAGGGGAAGAAAAGTTCAAAGTTTCAATTAAGGGGGAGAAGAGTTCAAAGTTTTAATTAAGAAGGAGAAGAGTTATAGTTTCAATTGAATTTTGAAAACTACTCGGTTTCATTGCTTTTGAAAACTACATTATTTGGTTTTATTATTTTGAAAACAATATTTGTTTTGAAAATTTTTAATATCAAATAGTGTTTCAGAATAAATGTAAAGTTTTGGCACGAAATGCAAATTTTTGGCACGAAACTTACAATTTTGGCATGCACTATTTTCAAATGATATGGAACTCTATTTGGAAGTCAAAATTCTGAATTTCTAACATGCAAATTGTCACTTTTGTGTAAAAATTCAGAATATAGCATGAAACTTCACTTTTGGAACCGAACTTTTATTTTTCTGCCTCAAATCATCTTAAAAATCTGAAATTTCTGAATTTTAATGTGAAAAATGTATATCTCGACAAAAATCAAAAGTTCTGATACAAAATTTCAGCATCCTAATACAAATCTTCTCGTTTGGCTCATAGTTTATAAATTTTGAGACCAAACTTCTGATTTTTCAATTAACATAAGCATAAACTGTTTCAATTTTATCTAAAGGTCAAGATTATTGTATTTAAATCATTTAGTCATAAGGAAAAGATTGTTGACCCCACATTGATTTTGATAATCACAAAACAATTAAATGACTAATGAGTTTGATGTGGAGTTACAATGAAATGCAGGTATTCACCAGTCTTCAAGAAGAACATGGAAGTCAAGCTCATAACAATATTCTTGAGTTTAGAAAAGAAGTTTTGAACACGAACAAGATCAAAGAAGAATGATTCAAGTCTTAAATGATCAAGATTCAAGTGTTTGAGTAGATATTCCATGAAGAAGAATCAAGATACAAGAGCTAGCACACTTGGATTCATCAAAACAAGAGGTTTTCATGTTCCTGAAATAATTTTTGGTGACTTGGAACTCATTAGCCGACTCCAATGCCAGCTACTGAGGTAAATTTGAATGTTTAGATGAAGTTACAGAAAGCATGGTTCAATTAGTCGGCATGGTAGCCGACTAACATAAGAAGATTTCATTCCAGAACAAAGCAGCCGACTCCCATGCCAACTAATGAGTGAAAACTGGGTCACAGAACGAAACTACAAAAGCCAGGCTCAAGTTAGTCGGCATGGTATCTGACTACTATGGCTTATATAAAGAGCTGACTCCAGTTAGTTGGCATGGTAACCGACTAACCCAGTGATAGGACATCTAACGGCTAGTTTTGACACATTTCAGCCTACACAAGCTTCAATGCAATGACTCCCAATAGTCTAAAATGGATAGTGAATGTTATAATCCTTTAGAAGACTATAAATATAAGTTCAAATGAGTGATTTAAGAAGTTTTTAAAAGGCATTAAGTGTAGAAATAAAGAAAATATTCAAGAGAAATTTCAGCCTTCTTTCTTTCCAAGAGCCGTTATGCTTCTAAGTGATTCAAAGCTATCAAAAGTTCATTCAAGGCTTCACCAAATAACAAGAGAAGCTTCTTCAAGTGCTCAACCTACAACATTCAAGAAGGAAAGGCTCATTTAAGAGGAGTCCTCTCATAAATTTGTAAAGTTCCATTATTGTTTTATTTGCTCTCTTAGAAGCTTTCATACTTTGATACTTGCATCATTTCTTACTTCTTTGAGTTTCAACTTGGTTAAAACTTGTCTTGGGTATGCCAAACCCATAATTGGTGGTTTGATTGGCCTTCTCGTGCCGTGTAAATGAAGCTAGTGGGTTAGCTAGGGTTGTAATCATTATGGAAACAATTAGTAGAGAAAATTCCCAAAAGGTCCTTGGAGAGTGGATGCAAGTGCAAAGTTGGCGCCGAACCACTATAAATCTTGTGTTTGTGTGATTGGCTTCTTGTGCTTGATTACTCTTCACTTCACCTCACTACACATTATATTTTCTGATTTTGATTAAGTTTTTAAATTGCATATACTTGCTGAAATTTTCAAAGAACCCAATTCATCCCCCATCCTAGGTTGATTAGCTAGGCAATAGAGAATAAGAACAAGAAATGCCACCATCACTTTAAAACCTTCCACTAATTGCATTAAAAAAAAGGTCATCTTTCATTTTAAAGATTTTTTGTTAACAAAAAGATCCACATAGTGTGCCACAAACTACACAAAATTGATAATTGTATATGATTCTGTTTATGCCCAATCAAAATTAAAAATGTTTGCCTTTTTCCCTCATTTTAAGTCAAGTAGTGACAATACATTAACACATATATCTACTTACCAAAATAGCTCTGTTTCAATAGAAACAATGACATATCAAAATATTCCAATTCTTCTTTCAGGAAAGAACCCTAATTGATTATATATATTATAAATCAATTAAAGCAGTGCAAGTTTGATAAGGCCAATTTGCCTAACTTTTCAGCACTTCAACAATGCCAATTCTCACATCTATACTTGCGCATATGCAATGAATGAAAACCAATCCCACTTTGATTTAAATTGCAAGAAACTGTATAAATTTATTGGCAATAATAGCATACATACGTAGAAAAGAATTGTATCACAATAGCCTAGGGAAAGGGCATGGGTATTTCAAGATCTAGAAAAGAATAAAGGGATGCCATCCGGAAAGTCATGCAAAGCTGTAGACTAGACGTACCCTAATAAACAGTAAAACTCATATATTGTTTTATATTGATAATTAGCTGTTAAGTTTTTTTTTTTTTTTTTTTTTTTTTTGGGGGGGGGGGGGGGGGGGTGGGTTTGGGATGAAAATGGGCTGTCCTGGACCAATTATATCCAAAATCCAGCAAGGCCAATGAGCAACTTGACCCAAACAAAGTGAAGTATGGCTCATGGGCCAGCACATTATCTTCTGTATCAGGGATGCTGAAAAGATATCCTCCAGCTGACAAGTGTTTAATGGTTATACACAGACCACAAATAACTAGAAGAAGAAAAAAAGGCTCAATAACATGAAGCTTCAGAAAGTAGTAGTTACAATTCAACATGTTATAATACTAGGATGCAGAGAAAGGAGACAACATTATGGTTGATGCTAAAGGGAAAGTTGTATACAACCTTTTGGTTGAAGCTTTAGGCTTTGGAGGGACTTTGGAGTATGCATTCAATATCCTGGTCAACAAAGATCAATTTAATTTCAGACATATCATGTAACATCATATCAATTTGAAACACCAAAATAAACTTTACAAGATCACAGAATTTAAAACAATGAGATCTAAGAGAAGGATTCAATAGCATGGATAATATCATTTATGAGTAGAAAATATTACATAAAAATATTGTCATGTGTAATGTCTATAACTCATAAAAGTATGTGCATAAGGTTGTTAAGAGCAAGTCCATAGTTCCATCCGAAATTCATCTATATAGCTTCCAGGAGGTGCCTACATTGAAGGATCCAAGAAATGGAACAATCCATGAGATGATAATTCCATAAACTGCTCATAGGAAAAAAAGGAGAAAAGGAGGAGGGGAGTGGTGGAGAGGGGAGAAACTGCAAGGGATTAAAAAGTAATGTCATAGATCACAAAAATGTTTATATTACATGGCATGCATACACACATATAAACATGCACGTACACATATTTTTTTCATGAACGCATGTCTGTCAAATAGATATACATATAGGTGTTATTTTGAACATATGGATTAATTTTTCCCCCTAAAGTCACCGTGTAGATTTCTTTGAGATACATGAACACCTGAAGTCCATGTTCCTGTCAGACCACCCTTAATTATACAAGAGAAATTTCATTTTGGAGGGTTGGATGTGGAGGGGACACACATAAGAAAATTGAACTAATTAATGAAGAAATCATGGTTTCAAATTCCAATGGGATGTTGAGACAGGGTACCTTACCAAGCGCTGGACAATGACCGTCCAACCATTGTTCCAACATCCTGATCAATGCATCTTAAGACATACCTATTTAAGTGTTAGGATAGAGTAGGATAGTGGCCTATTGCATTCCACCAAACAATCAAGATGGCCCTACCCCACAAGATCTAAAATCTTGAAAGAAATGATTATGAAATTGTGTGATAGAGCAAGTTATAGAGGCACTAACAAAGTTTTTAAAGTAGATTTTGTCAAAGCACAAAATGTCAAGGTACAAGCCGAGGTTTTCACCGTTTAAGATTCTAGTCCATTGATTACAAGGTGGCTCTATAGCAAAATAAAGAAAGAGTTCATATGGAGCACATCTGTGGAAGCCGGGGGTTTGCACCTACAAGTGGTAAAGGGGAAAAGAAGAATTTAAGATGTACACCTTGATAGCAAGGGATGGTGTAAGAGACATATTTGGAAAGACAAGAAATAAAAGAAGACATAGCCCTTTGCACAAGGAAAAACAGTAGATGTCATAAAACCTACCCCAGGAGGGAATATGCTTGTTGGTCAAGGTTATCATATTCTAAATACCATTATAGGCAAAAATAGAAACATATGTCAAAGGAAGATGCATGATCTTTCAACCTTATCTATTAGTAATGTAAATAACACTTGCAACATGTTTCTGTTGAACTAAAACTAGAAATAGAAACACATGTCAAAGGAAGATGCTTGATCTTTCAACCTCATCTATTACTAATGTAAATAACACTTGCAACCTCTTTCTATTGAACTAAAACTAGAAATTGATTGATATCCTCGAAAGATTTCTTAAAATTGGATGGGGCGCAAAGAAATGGAAACTCAACAGCTCTTAATACCTGCCAAAAAGATTTGCAACAGCTTCACAGTCAAGTGCATTGTAAAACCATATACCATTAACTTCCTGTGCTGCATTCCGGTACAATAAATATGGAACTTGGACTTCATATTCAAAATCTCCCAAGAGATCCTCCACCAGATTATCTGTTCATGGAATAGCAGACTATTTAATTACATGTGTACAGGAGTATTCCCTATTAGATAACATGTACCAGCTAAAAAATATAATGTCAAATTCTATTTGCATGAAAAGAAGTACCTGCTACATAGAAATTCAGAATCAATCGACATATAATTAGAAGTATAAGGAAGTAATGATTAAAGAAATGAATTTGCAAATCCAATCACCAATCAAATTAGAAGATACTATGTGGAATAGGCTCTCTTACTTTCTAAAAAACATAAGTGGTTCGACAGTTGCCAGCAACTTGTAGATGCATCAAGGAAAAGTGACTGCTATTAGTAGTATTATGGAACAGCCAAAAGCATTCTTACCATGATAATTCTTATAACTTTTACAAAGTCAAGCTGGTAGTAGCATTACACAAACTGGTGGGGTTGTATAAGTCTCCAATTATCACCCCTTAAATATCTGTCAGCAGTCTTAAATTTTGATATAAGGATTACTGGAGATAAAAATCAGTTGAAAAATAAAGCATGAAATTTCAATTAAATATTTTTTTAATATATTAAAGCTGGCATAATGAAAGAGATGGGTGTTGTCACAGTTTTTCATTCTTTTTAAAACAACAATGCAGAAATTTCTCAACAAATATTCATCATACCATGAAAATAGCTCAATACAACTCAGCAAACCTTCCCATGACCCATGATGTAATTCTCATATCCTGCAAAGCATTGCTGATCCAAAATGATGATGTTACACCTACAATCAGACAACAAGACATGCCAAGGTCCCAGGATGGCAATTAGGGGAAACTAGGTTCAAAAAGTTTGGAATATGCATGAGAGCCAGTATGGTTATGAGAATGAATAAGGGTGAAGGTGTCCTTGTAAAGCAGGTCCACGTTTGAGTTTCTAAGGATGACGTTAGATTAAAATAAAGAACAAGCTGCACACCTGCCCTCAACCCAACACAATGGAAATTTTCTTGCTAGCAGTCTGGACAGGTCTGCATCTCCCTGAATGCAAAATACCCAACAAAGAAGGGAAAACCAATCACTGCAAGTATTGTTTCTACCATCACATATTGGACATCCCATAAAGGACTGTATGTCTTAATAAAATAGGTTAAAAAGTACGTATAGGAATAATCAGTCAGCAGTAGTCAGTGTAGCCATTCTGATCTTCAGTGTAGCCATGCAGTTTCACCTACAAGACCTCTAACATGAATGAGAAGAGCAGTTTTTCAGATTATAAGGTAGAATGTAATTTGGTAGGCATGCACCATTTTTCTCTGGTTCTTGTATTGTAAAGGCATCCTTCATTTTGTTTGTAGTGAGAAGAGAGAGATTTTTGAACCGAACACATGGACTGGACATGGAGCTTCCGTAAAAGATCTTTCCACCCATTCACGATATTATAAGTGAAGGTCATGACATGAAGGGGCTGGCTCAAAATAGAACAAGAATCAGCATCATAGCTACATGATGGCACAATCTCCTCAGCTTATACTGGTTGGTACGAATAGGGAAGATACCAGATGGTAGTGCTGAATTTAACAACATTATATTTTAGAGCAGCTGGATACAGAGAAGACAATGAAAAATTCATGAAGCACAAAGTTCCTGGAGATGAGGGCACTTTTACCATTTTAGATATGATTTGACCTACCCAAAAAGGACAGTGATGCAGACTGCTACAACCAATTTTCAGTGGAGAGAGAGAGAGAGAGATACCAAAACTACTTGAGGTGTGATTACTTCTACAGTGAACCTATGAACCTATGTTTTGATATATTTTCTTATACCGTCATTTGCGACTTAATTTCGTAACAACGCACCACACAATCAAAATGCTAAAGCAAACATTAACAAAAATTTTATAGAGAGAGAGAAATGGAGAGGTCTAATTCTGTACCTGTGTTGCGTCGGTTCATGACAATGAACTGAAATCTGGGTTGTGTATTTCTGCAAGAATGATATTATAGCAGCATTATAAATCTGGCGAACACGACAAAGCAAAAGATGTCATGCAGTTTCCAAATAAAATTGCGGAATGCAGTGCAAAAGAACTCCGAAAATGTGGATCCCAAATTGGTAATGACATCACCACATCAGATGTAAAAACCCTATTCCAGATGGGAAAGAAGGCAAAACAAAGAGCGTCAGGGAAACTCACACAAATCAACAATCTAAAAGATTGAAATCAGAACCGAATTGTCAAATTCCTTCTTTTTATTAGCCAAGAAACGGCAAGAAAGTCAGCCAAATCAGATCAAAATAAATAGTATATTAATATGAGATGGAAGCAAGCAAGGAAAATTCCAACCGGGAGCGAGAGAATCGTGATATCACCTCTTGACAACGAAGAGAGATCCTTCGACATCCTTGCGGCTCTGCATGAGAAGCGGAGACGGAAATCCTATCAGAAAGGAAAGCGAAGGAAGGATTGAAAGGGACAGAAAGGATCGAACATAGACAGAAAGCCTACCCATTGATTGAGCTCGACGTTGAATTCGTAGAAGGTGACATGAGCAGCAGTCATGAGGATCTCCTCGACGAAGGGATCAATCCGCTGGAGGACGGTCAGGTTGAGGATCTTAGTGCTTTGCTGATCTAAATTGGGCATCAGCTTACCGCTCTGCGACATCGTATTTTGCAGGCCCAAAGAAACCCTAACCCTAGACGTCGAGGAATAGAACAGGATTTATGAGCAGCTCTTCGACGAGAATTTTTTGTGGGGAAGGTGTGATACTTCGAGTGCTCGGGGTGAATCGGATAGATGGGGCGGGGAAGATACGGGAAAGAAAATGGTACAGAGAGAGAGAGAGAGGGGATTCCGTCTTTCCACCGACCGGCACCCACGCCAGCACGCCCCCTCCAAGCCCGCACGTGTCATCACCCGCGCCACTGCTACTTTCCGGACCCTCGCGCTCCGTTTTGACATTATTTTCATTCCGGTGGCACGTACGCAAGTCAAAAAATATTTTTAAGATAATTTGAAGATATTTTG
Source organism: Calamus simplicifolius (assembly GCA_900491605.1). NCBI lineage: Eukaryota > Viridiplantae > Streptophyta > Magnoliopsida > Arecales > Arecaceae > Calamus > Calamus simplicifolius. Next base: position 602,321 of record UESW01004156.1, read on the forward strand.
TAGGTATCTCCAAAGAGGAAAAAAAAAAAGAAAAGTTTTAAAAAAAAATGCTTGGAACATATAAAAAAAACTGTTTTTATTGGACTTTGATTTTATAGATTCGAAATGAAATAAACTGATTTGGTATTATAATATTAATATAATATAATATAATGATATGGCAAAATTATTATATTTTTATAAGATATATAAAAATATTTTTTATAAGATTTAAATATTTAAATAAGTTATTTATAAGTTAAAATTATTTTATAATAATTATTCTTGTATTTTTTATATAAAAGCACTCTCTTTTTTTTAGATTTAAAGGTAAAATTCTATATGTGCCTTAAGAATATAGTTTAAAAATTTTATTAGCAAAAACTCCATCATCCAAAACTTTACATGGAAAAGTTTTATTCCTTGCAGCAATGCTAAAAGCCCAGCTGGCATGTTATAACATGCTATATATACTCTCTATTTTTTCTAAGGCTCTTACTATTAGTACCATTGAATCTAATGATACCCTTTTTAATATGAATACCATATTATCCTTGTGCAAGATTTTGTATGGTTATTTGGGACTGGTAAGAGTTGATTTTCTGTGTTTTTGGTTGACATTATAATGGTCTTTCTTGATGCTATGATGGCCCAAAGCAATTTCAACTCATGACTTTATAGTTATACCATGCAGCTCATATCTTTATATAATCATGATGGTAGTATATCAATATTGGTGTTAATGTGTTTACGCATCGCCCATCTATAAGTATAACCATTGTAGTGGTTATTTTTGGGATCAGAGGTAAGCATAAGTTGAGTTTGATTAGTTCCAATAGAATATAAAGCTTCACCCATCAAGACCAGTATTTTGGATTGATTATACAAGAATCATTTTCTTTGTTGACTTAATTTTTAAAAAAATAATTTACATTATATGTTGATTGGTTAAATAATATAACTTTTAGTAAAGATGGCATGTGATGTCTTAAATGATTGGAAACACCCAAAATGATCAATGCACTAGAAATATCTAGGCTTGATGTGAGAGAGACATCTTGTCAATGCGGTGGCCGCCTATTCATGGATTAGCTGTACCTACTTTTTTTTTTTTTTATCAATATCAAAAATGTAATACATTCAATGGTAAACCTAATTTGAATTGTAGAGCTATGATACAATCAAACTCTAATTAACAATATATTAATTTGTATCATACCATTTTATTAAGGTTTATTGCTTATTTTTGTACTTGCTATCTTATTCTTTAATTATTTTTTAATTAAAGAAAAAAAAGAGAACCGTAAAAGTACTCTTCATCTCATTCAAAAAGATGTTATCCCTATAATTACCTTTGCCTATTTTTGCCTTAGCATGACCACTTGATAAAATATGGAAGAAAGGATATGATCATTACTATTAGGACTTCGTTCTTTGGTAAAATTTTTTTTGTGAGTTAATTAACTTTTTTCAATGGTCGACTTGTTCATATTCTTTTATTTCGATCATAATATATATATATATATATATATATATATATATATATATTCATAAGTTATCATTTAACTATTAAATTAAGGATAATACTTAACCATCTAAAAGATATCTGAATTGATTTCTCACATATTAGGTAAAATATCTTTTTATTTTTCTTAAATATTTTTATACGATCATGATTTTTCCTTTCATCTATCTTTTACCCTTAATAAAAAAATATCTTTATAATATAATATATATTTTATAAAAATATATAGTACATTATTTAGTTAGTAACTAAAAATTATTTTTATTTTAAAAATAAAATTATATATAATTAATATATATCAAATATATAATTAAAAATATAATTTAATAAGCAAAATTAAGCTGCACTTATCGAGAGATCGAGAGGAGAGAAAGAGAGAAAGATGATATCAGAGTATTATGAAAAGATTAATAAATCTTAACAATTTATTAAAAAATATAACATAAAAAAGATATGATAAATAAATTATAATAGTCATTTTTAATATATAAAAGAATATGATTAAATTATTTTAAAAAGATATGAGTAAATTATTTAAAAAAACACGAGCAAATTATTTTTAAATATATCTAGATAACACTAGTACAAATATAAATTTTAAATAATTTTGATGCCTTCTAAAGATAGATATTGTAACATTATTCTTATAATTGGCTTAACACATATTTTGTTTTAGACATGAAACATATGGAACCATTCAGGGCGAACATTGTTCTCCACAGTGATGGTAGATTTAGAATCATGTAGGACATCCAGCAACCACAAAATTTTGTTAATAATTTTAACAGGCAACCAATTTTATAATGAAAGTAGGATTTTGAAGATGAAAGTAGGATTTTGAAGAGAGATGCAACAGGAGAGAGATCGAAAAGAGAAGATGCTATCAGAAACCAAGTTATAATTCTCATTACATGCACCACCGTCCCATTCTATCCTGATATGAAAAATGTCAAAAAAGATACTGATCGAAAGAGGTAGAAAATATTGCAACTATTGATGCTAGATTACTATTCTCGATCGTCTGCGAGTGTCCGATCGCCTTCTTTGGTGAGCCTGGGATTTTTTGGTGGGCTCTGCTTCAGTTGGAATCCTGCAAGAAGTTCGAGGGACTAGTGATTCCGGTAGAGACCCTCTGATGCTTAAGTTAGTACTCTGAACAACAGTCGTGAGGTTGGAAGAAAGCTCGAGAGACTTAGAGAAGTGCTATGTATGAGCATGTATTTTTGGCTTGAGTGTCTTACTTGGGCTTGGTTGGCTTTTCTCATTGGAAGTCTCTCTTACCCATTTTATGGATGTTTGTAAGACTTGAGGTCTAACCACCATCAGAGCATATATGGTAGGGCAGCAATAGTGGGGCTTGCCTTTCTCGTATCATGTCAGAGTTGGTAGGTTAAGTCCTGTCAGATATGGGTGGCTACAGCAAAGTTGGTAGGCCAGATCCCATCAGGTATGGGTGGCTACAGCAAAGTTGGTGGGCTAGTCCCATCAGGTGTAAGTGGCCGTAGCAAAGTTGGTGGGTGCCACTTGATTTGGACGGCTGCTACGGGCTTGCAGGACATGGGCGGCCGTTATGGCATTCACCAAACATATCCCCTACTTTGTACGTATGTTATTCTATTCTGGAGATGTGCAGACAGTGGTGAGTGATAAAGCTAGGTACATGGGTTCCACAATGAGTCCTATTCGATTGATCGCTGGGGTCCTACTTGGATGGTTGAGTCGAATCCTACCTGGGTGATCGGCTGGAGGCGCTGCTGGGTAGCCAACTAGAGTTGCTCCTGAAAATGTGATCATCACATTTGATTGGACTGGACTGTGACCGCTGATTGGATGTGGCTCTATCAGCCTCATCAGCCACCATTCGCTGGTTTGTTTATAAACCCCAAGAGCATGGATTGATTATGTTTATGCCCCGAAGAGGAATCAGGGTTGCTATCTTTGCTGCCTCCTTTTTTTTGGTACAAAAAAGGGGAAGGAGGGCTAAGCCGACCCGTAGCTAGGTCCCATGCGGCCCCGTTCCCCGCCAGGGAATATTCCGTGCACGGCGCTGGATTTTCGCAGCCGTTCCCCGCCCAAAGGCGAGTTGGTCAACCTGGCCCACCCAGGTGCTAGCAGTCAGAACATGGAAGTTTTTAGACAGACCTTAGCCCCTCAACACCAGAGTTTCAGGCTCTAAGGATTAATCTTGAAATTATTCGAGTCGACCGCAGCATCATTCTCAAACCTGAGACCTTCTGATGGCATGAAGAAGGCCCTGACCACCAGGCCACCGCACGAGCGGTTCTTGCTGCCTCCTTTGTCTCTACCATTCTTAGACCAAGCCGCCACATCATAGGGAGCACTCGCGACAAAGTCAGCAAGTTGGACCAAGTTGTCACATCATAGGGAGCACTAAAAACAAAGTCAGCAAGCAGAAGCCTGATACATCTTACATGCCCATGCGCTCAGGTGCTCGGCTCTCATAACATTGCTTCTGAAGAGTAGTAGAGTCTGCACCACCTTTCAGTTCCCATGCCAGCAAGCTTGCATCAATGCAGTCTAGCCACAGTAGTTTCTTGAATTTACCTTGGCACCATTCTCGAGCAGCAACATAACAATCTCGTTGTATCCCTTGGCGGTGGCGAAGTGGAGCAAGGAAAAACAGAATAGGTGGGGAAAAGGCATCATGGTGACCAGGACTAGTGATGTTGCTCTCTGGATGGCCGAGTCGAAGAGGCCGACTTCGGTGGCTGACTAAAAAAAGGCCGACTTAGAAGTCATATAGAAGAGGCCGACTCTGAGGGCTAAGTAGAAGAGGCTGACTCTGAAGAACAAGTAAGAGGCCGACTCTAGAAGTCGAGTGGAAGAGGCCAACTTCGAAGGTCGAGTGGAAGAGGCCGGCTCTGAGGGTTGGGTAGAAGAGGCTGACTCCAACTGAAGATGGTCGACCCGATTGGTCGACTGGGGTCCGGCTCGGTATGATCACCATTGCCTATGGGGTTTATTGGCCCCATCAGATGCCCCCCACACTCTTGAGCTTGCGCGATCGCATGCTTTGCATTCGTCAAGTGAAAGGAGTATAGAACTCTTTATCTTTGCACTTGTCTTTTGCATGCTGGCTTCGACTCTGATTCCTTCCTAATGGAAGAATCCTTTTCTTTTTCCACTACTTTCGGTGTTGATAATTTTGGTCTGCCTTATGCAGACTCGTGAACGCATCTGCATGCTCGAAAGACTTTAAGCAAGGTTGAAAGTAAGTTGGTTACCTTTGGCCAACTGGGGGTAGCCAGTAATCCTCTTCCATGTATAAGTTGACTTGGGGTCTTCTTCTTTTGATACAAATATGGAAGTGGATGTCCGTCAACTATAAGCTAAAAAGTTGATCTCTCCCAATTGTGAGTTGATTGTGTTGGTCCAGATGGCAACCCAAAAGGGAGGTGAATTGGGTTCTTAAAAAATTAAAAGCTATTTTTTAAATTAATGCATAAGAGAGGATGCTGTGAAAGATGGCCTCCCTTGATTCAATCCCCTGATTGAATCAACTAATAAACACAATAAGAGTTGAGTTATAGTAGGAATGAAGCTCCAAAATGAGCAAATATAATAGTATAATCAAATAGAAATGAAAAAGGCATGATTAGAAATTTCTGAAGTTGGGCTTTTCTTCTTTTCTTCTTTTCCTCAAGGTAATCTGCCTCAAAATATGCTTGAAGCTTTGGAAGATTCTTTGATGTTGAGGCTTTGGAAGATTTATGGCTCTCTTCTCTCCCTTTGATTTGATGGAGATCCTTCAAGATTAGCTTTTGAGCACTTGGGATTTTCTTAATCTCTGGTTTCACTATAGGGCTTTTGAATTTGAACCTTCTCTCTTTTTTTTTTCTTGTATTCCTCTTTTCAAAATCATCCTCAGTGTTGACCCAATTGATGATTTTGATGATTAACAAAACTATTTGAGTATAACTAATGGAAGCTCTAATGATTTTGATTAAGTATTTCAGATTATAAGTCTATTGAATGATCAAAATCAGGAGTTACATCGTATTCTGGATCGAATCTAATGTCTAGGTAAGATTGCAGACATTAGAGTCGACTCTGAGAATCATAGAGCTGACTCCTGGATCTGGCACGGAAGTTAGAGTCGACTCCAAGACTGTTAGAGCTGACTCTCACAGAAGAAACAGAACGTCGATTTTTCTGGCCCCGACCTAGAGTCGACTCCGGGTAAGTTAGAGTCGACTCCAGAAAAGTTTCTTGTCGACCCTAAAAAGTCAGAGATGACTCCAGAAATAACGTTTTAAAGTGCTTCAAGCTAGAGCCGACTCCAGAAAAGTTAGAGTCGACTCCAACCCACCTGGAACGAAAAATCAAATTGCCAGATCAGCTCTAACGGTAATATTTCTATTTTACCTTATTTCTAACGGATATATTTTGTTATAAGGTACACTCCAACGGATAGTTTTCTTCCAAAAATGGTCTGAAAGAAATCTATAAAAAGGGAAGACTATCATTCAAAAAAAAAGAAGAGAGAAAAATGGAAAACTAAGAGAAAATTTGGAAATAGAGAAACCCCATTTCAAAAATCCGAAAAGAGAGAGCCTGAATCTCAAGAGGAAAACCTTCTAGCTCAAATCCACTCCACTCCAAAAAGATCAAGAGGAATCCAAGGCATTCAAATCAAAGTTTTGGTGGATTTCCCAACTTGGAGAAAGAGGATTCGTTTCTTGCTTTTCAACCCTTCTCAACTGCTTCAACTGTGAAGAATCGGAGCTGAGGCTTGATTCAACCCAGCAAGGAGAAGAAGAAAAGAAGAAAAGAAGAAAAGCTCAAAAGCCAACCAACTATAAATCAGGCTTTTCTAAACCTTGTTATTCTTATATTTGATTATCTGCTCATTAAGGAGCTTTGTAATTGAAAAACAACATTTCTATTATTTGTATCTAGTTCAATCTGGAGGATTGAACTAGTGGAGGTAGTCTTACCTCGGTACAAGCTTGGGATAGCTTGTGTTAGGGTTTTTGTGCTGGTGAGCCGGAAAACCAGCTGGGTTCGTTGTGATCCCGGGAAAACAATAAGTTTGAGTTGTGAGCTTGTAAAACAACTCGGCTGTAATCAAGGAAGATTATAGTGTGGACCCAAGTGAATCTTGGGAGTGGACGTAGGTGTTGGATACACCGAACCACTATAAAATCTTTGTGTTTGCCGTGCCTTCATTGACTCTTTCTCTATCTCTATTTTATTTGCACTTTTTATTTTATTGCCTTTACCTTCATTCTTCTTAAGCAAACTATTTAAAAGGTTAATTTTTTAAAGAACCCAATTCACCCCCCCCTCTTGGGTTGTCATCTGGGCCAACAATTGGTATCAGAGCTTGTGCTCATTAGATTTTGATCACACGATCAAGAGCTAAAGATCCAAATGGCAAGCTCAAGTTGGATTATTTGCTGAAGGTCATTCTACGAATAGACCTCCACTGTTTAATGGTTCAAACTATTCATATTGGAAAGCTAGAATGAGGATATTCATTCAAGCTTCTGACTATGAACTATGGGGTGTTATAATTAATGGACCTAGTACACCCACACATGTTATTGATGGCACTATTGTTCCTAAGCCCGAAAGGGACTGGAATGATAATGATAGGAAATGGCACAGCTTAATGCTAAGGCCATGAATGTTTATATTGCTCCTTAGACGCTAATGAATTCAAGAATCTCCACTTGTAATTCCGCAAAGGAGATTTGGGATAGATTAGAGGTTACCCATGAGGGAACCAACCAAGTAAAAGAATCTAAAATTAATATTCTTGTTCATAAATATGATTGTTTACATGGAACAATCTGAAACCATTGCATGCATGTACACTAGATTTACAGATATTGTAAATGGTTTAAAAAGTCTTGGTAAGACATATACTAACTCTGAACTTGTTCGAAAAATTCTTAGGTCATTACCAAGATCATGGGAAGCAAAAATGACAGCAATCCAAGAAGCAAAGGACCTCAACACTACCCTTAGAGGAGCTTCTAGGATCACTTATGACCCATGAGCTGACAATGAAGCAGCATGTAGAGGAGGACACAAAGAAGAAAAAAATGATTGCCCTCAAAGCTGCAAAAGAAGAAGAGAGCAGCAGTGATGATGATGATGATGATGATGAAGAGACTGCTCTCTTAGCAAAGAAATTTAAAAGATTCATGAGGAGAAAGAAACCCTTCCACAAGAAGAAATTTGGAGCAAAGTGGGAAGGAGAAAAGGATAAGAACAAGGACAAGGACAAAGAAAAAGAGAAAGACCCCTTGACTTGCTATGAGTGTAAAAACCGGGGCACTTTAGGAATGAATGTCCTAAACTGAAGAAAGCCTACAAAAAAAAAGAAGGCTTATGTGGCGACTTGGAGTGACAGCGAGAATCTTCTTCCGAAGAAGAAGAACAAAAGGAAGTGCAAACGTATGTTTTATGGCGGACGACAACTATGAGGTAAGTTCCGATAACCCTTGCGATGAATTTGCTTTTGATGAATATTTGATGCTTTTAATGAACTTGTTAGCGATTTCAAGGTTTTGAAAAAGAAATACAAGATTTTGAAAAATGAAAATTTAACTTTCATTAAAGAAAAGGAAGATCTTAATAATGAAGTTAAGAAACTTAAATCTGAAAATGAAGTTTTGATAAAAGATAAAGAATTAAATTCCAATGAAAATGATAAACTAAGGAAAGAGGTTGAAAAACATAAGAACATAGTTAATAAGTTTACATTAAGCTCAACTAAATTAACATGTTATTAAATAGTCAAAAAGCAGTTTTTGACAAAGCCGGATTAGGATATAACACTTTAAGAAAACAAAAATCACTGAAAAATATTTTTGTGCGTGCTGGCCAAAGTAATTTTACATGCTTTAAATGTAATCAAAAAGGACATAAATCTTATGAATGTAAAATTCTAAAACCTAATAAAAACTTAAATGTTAAAGGAAGAAAATATGGGTTCCGAAAGGAACAATATTTGTTGCTACTAACCATGAAGGACCCAAGAAAGCTTGGGTACCTAAACATAAAGTTGATTTCATTGCAGGAATGTCTTGTGGCCAAGAGATCAAAGAGAAAGTGGTATCTTGATAGTGGCTGCTCAAGACATATGACGGGTGACAAAGAAGAATTCATCACCCTTGAAGAAAAGAAAGGAGGAGTTGTTACATTTGGCGACAATGGCAAAGGCCAAATCTTGGGGTTTGGTAAATTCAAATAACTCCCTCCACATATATTGAAAATGTACTTTATGTTGATGGTTTAAAGCATAACTTAATTAGTATAAGTCAATTATGTGACAAAGGTTTTAAAGTTTCATTTGAATCTTCTTTATGCACTGTAGCTAATCCCATTGATAATAGCATTGTTTTTATTGGAAATAGAAATGGCAATGTATACTTGATTGACTTAGACAAACTGTCTACTAATAATCATTGCTTAGTTGCTAATAATGCTAATATGAATGAGATTGGTTGGTTGTGGCATCGAAGATTAGGTCACGCAAGCACACACCTGATTTCAAAACTAATTAGAATGGATTTAGTAAAAGGTTTACCTAAATTAGATTTTGAAAATAACAAAATATGTGATGCATGTCAGTTTGGAAAACAAACAAGAAGTTCTTTTAAATCTAAAAATATTGTTTCAACTTCTAGGCCATTAGAGCTACTTCACATGGACCTTTTTGGACCAACTAGAACCACAAGTCTAGGAGGAAAGAAATATGGTCTTGTGATTGTAGATGATTACTCTAGATTCACTTGGGTAATGTTTTTAGCTCACAAAGATGAGACTTTCTCGATATTCATGAAATTCTTCAAGAAAGTAACAAATGAGAAAAACACTACCATAGTGTCTCTAAGAAGTGATCATGGAACTGAATTTGAAAATCACTTATTTGAAAGTTTTTGCAATGAAAATGGTATTAATCATAACTTTTCTGCACCTAGGACCCCACAACAAAATGGAGTAGTTGAAAGGAAAAATAGGACTTAGAAGACATGGCCCGTACCATGCTATGTGAAAGTAAACTCCCAAATACTTTTGGGCGGAAGCTATTAACACAGCATGTTACATCCTAAATAGAGCATTAATAAGACCTATTTTAAAGAAAACACCTTATGAATTATGGCATGATAGAAAACCAACATTAAATATTTTCATGCATTTGGTTGTAAATTTTGTTCACAATAATGGTAAAAAGTAACTTAGGTAAATTTGATGCAAAATCTGATGAAGGAATATTCTTAGGTTATTCAACAACTAGTAAAGCATATAGAGTGTTAATAAAGGAACCTAATTGTTGAAGAATCTATTCATGTAATTTTTGATGAATCTTTAGCATCAAGTTCCAAAAGGATTGATGATGAGGAAGATACAAACATTCTCGAAAACAATCTTGAAAAACTTAATATTGATGTATCTTCAGATCATGAACAAGAAGCTAAAGATAATGATTCGCCTAATGCTGATGATATTAATACTAATCATAATGATAGATCTACCAAGAGATTGGAGATACGCTTATAGTCATCCCAAGGAATTGATTATAGGTGATCCATCTCAAGGAATAAGAACTAGATCATCTATGAAATATTAGTAATCATCTTGCATTTGTTTCTCAAATTGAACCTAAAACCATTGAAGAAGCTGAAAAAGATAATAATTGGATGTTAGCAATGCAAGAAGAATTAAATCAATTCACTAGAAATAATGTATGGACTTTAGTAGAAAGACCTAAAAATCATTCTGTTATAGGATCAAAATGGGTTTTTAGAAATAAACTAGATGAAAATGGCATAGTAATTAGAAACAAAGCTAGATTAGTTGCAAAAGGATATAATCAAGAAGAAGGTATTGATTTTGATGAAACCTTTGCACCTGTAGCTAGATTAGAAGCCATTAGGCTATTACTTGCATTTGCATGTCACATGAACATTAATTTATTTCAAATGGATGTCAAAAGTGCATTTTTAAATGGATTATAAATGAAGAAGTATATGTAGAACAACCACCAGGTTTTGAAGATCATGAATTTTCAAATCACGTTTTTAAATTGCACAAAGCTTTATATGGTTTGAAACAAGCACCTAGAGCTTGGTATGATAGACTAAGTAAATTTTTGATTGAAAATGATTTTACAAGAGGAAATGTTGATAAAACATTATTTTTGAAAAGAAAAGATAAAGATTTACTTGTAGTTCAAATTTATGTTGATGACATTGTATTTGGTGCTACTAACAATCTTCTATGTCAAGAGTTTGCTAAGTTAATGCAGGGAGAATTTGAAATGAGCATGATGGGAGAACTCAACTTCTTCCTTGGACTCCAAATCAAACAAAGCAAAGAGGGAATCTTTATCAACCAAACAAAGTACACAAGAGAAATTCTAAAGAAGTTTGGTATGGAATCAATCAAACCCCTCGGAACACCAATGAGTCCTTCATGCAAGCTGGACAAAGATGAAGAAGGTAAGAAGGTTGATCAAAAATATTATCGAGGTATAATCGGATCCCTACTTTACTTAACTGCAAGTAGACCGACATAATGTTTGCTGTTTGCTTATGTGCTAGATTTCAGTCTGAACCTAAAGAATCACATTTAATTGCTGTTAAAAGAATACTAAGATACTTAAGTGGAACAAAAAATGTAGGTTTATGGTATTCTAGAGACTCAACATTAAATCTGATTGCTTATTCTGATTCTGATTATGCTGGATGTAAGTTAGATAGAAAAAGCACAAGTGGTGCATGCCAATTTTTAGGAAGTAACTTAATCTCATGGTTTAGCAAAAAGCAAAATTCGGTTGCATTATCTACTGCTGAAGCAGAATATGTTGCAGCTGGAAGTTGCTGTGCTCAAATCCTATGGATTAAGAGACAACTTGAAGACTATGGTATCACACTTGATAAGACACCTATAAGATGTGATAATACAAGTGCAATCAATCTAACTAAAAATCCAATTCAACACTCAAGAACAAAGCATATTGAAATTAGATATCACTTTATAAGAGAACATGTTGCCAATAATGAAATTTGTCTTGATTATGTGAATACTGAAGAACAACTGGCAGATATATTTACAAAACCCTTAAGTGAAGAGAGATTTTGTTATCTTAGAGGAGAATTAGGAGTTTGTGATCCTTTGGAATAATTTTCTGAAACTCTTAAGAACAACTATCTAGATTTCATCAATTTCTTGAAAATCTCGATATTCAATAAGGAAATCTATCTAGATCTTGATTCATTGTTTCCCCAATTGCTAAGGAACATTTATCTAGAGTTTGATGATTAATTTGAATAGTTTCAGATCCTTGAAACTTGATTTTTTATCTCTGAAACTGTTAGAGTCGACTCTAACAGTTTATGGAGTCGACACCTTAGTTTTTGATGTTCTGTCTAAGCAATTAGAGCCGACTCCGGCTTCTGTAGAGCCGACTCTAATTCGAGCGTTGACAGACTTTCTGGTTCGGAGCCGACACCCAGTTTTCGGAGTCGACTCTAGGTCGAACTAGGTCAAAAATAAAAAGGCGGAGTCGACCCAAATCATTTTATCCGTCTCCCAAAACCCCTCCAAGGAGTTCCAAAGCCTTTCCAACCTCCCCAATCTTCTCAAAACCTTTGATTACACATTCCAATCAACTCAATGGCACCCAAGAGGCGCGGTTTCGTCGAGGAGCGTCCGTTCCCACGAGGCGACGCACGATTCGGGGGCAACCCTCGCCATCCTCCTCTTCGGCCACTCAAGAAGATTCTCCTCCTTCACCCTCTTCACCCAAAGTAGATCAACTAGCCGGTAAGACTATCACAACTGGAAGGAAGGTCAACTTTGATTTCTTTGAGTCGGAGGGCTTCTCAATAGGAAGATGTTTAAAAGAAATGGGGTGGGAAAAGATTTGTTCATTAGATATCCCCACTTATCCTGCCCTAGTGAGAGAATTTTACAATGATTTGAGTAGAGGAGAAGGCGGTTTAGTCAGTATTGTAAGAGGAACTAGAGTTGTAATAACTGCTGAAATCCTTGGAAATCTGTTGGAAATGCCCACAATTGGTATTATGGAATATCAGCATGATGATAGAAGTGGTGCATTGTCAAGAATGTTAGGGAGGGATGTAACCGAGTTTGAGGAAATTCTTGCTAATCAATTAAATCTGGAGCTCAGGTTACTACACAACATATGTGGAAGAATTTTATTCCCCAAAATTGGTAGATTTGAGTACGTCTCGGAGCGAGACATTCTTTTGATGGATTGTATTATAACTGAAGGCCAGTCAACCTAGCTGGCATGATGATTGGTTATATGGCAGAGGCTGCTACAAAGAAAAGATCTACACTGCCATATGGTATGGTTCTGATATTGATCTTTAGAAGCCAAGGTGTGCTAATTATGGATAATGAACCCCTAAGGAAATTAAGGTACACTGACTATTATAGTATTTCTACTATTCATCGGATGGGCTTCAAGAAGTTAAATGGTATCTGGATGAAAGGAGGACGAGAAGAAAGAGCTGAGAGAGATAGAACTGAAGAGGCCAGAGTAGAAGATATCCCTGGACCATCAGTCCCTGATCCATTTATTGCGGGACCATCTACAGCTGGACCTTCAGAGGCTGGACCAAGCACAGTTCCCTCTCCTCCACATCAGTCTATTGCTGCTTATGAAAGATTCTCTGATGAGCAGATTGGTCAGTTAAGAGCTTTGCTTGCTGAATATGATAGTCAGAGATCTCATGAGATTAATCAATTAAAAGAAGACTTTAATCAGTTGAAAGAAGAACTTAATTCGAGACTGGACATGATCTCCTTTTCCATAAGCAATTCTGTTGAATCCTTTGGTGCTGAACTTCACAAAATCTTTGAAAGGATGGAAGGCATTGCTGATGGGTCGGGATCTTATGTTCATGCAACTGGTCAACTGAAGAAGGACATTGACCTTGCAGTCTCACAGATTGAAGCTTGTCTTGAAAACTTTAAGAAATCTCAAAAAGAAGATGTAATGGAAATATAGGTCACTTGAAGAAAATTGTATTCAAACATATTTGATCTTGATTTTGATAGTTTGTATTTAGGAATTTTTGAGTATCTAATGTATTTCATTTTGGAATGTACATGAATCAACTTATGTAATGTTTCTTACTTATGAAATGCAATTTCACATTTTCAAATATTGACCGCTTGAATCCCTATGTCTTATTGAACCTACAATTTTTCTCTAATAACTTTCTTTATCTAACACTCTCCTTATTACTGATAACAAAAAAGGGGGAGAGATGGTTGAATATGCAAAGAGAGAAATGACTTGAAATTTTAATGAGAGATGGTTGAATATGCATAAAGAAAGAAAGAAAGGGGGAGAAATGATTGTTCATGCAAAATGACTTGAAATTTTAATCAGTTAAAATTGATGTTTATATATAGGGGAGCTATTCAATGCAGGGGGAGCTTAACAACAAGCTCAATTGCAATTTTCTGCACATTTAGATTAAATGTTCATAATTGATGGATTATATTGAACTCATGCATAATTTTAAAAGTTTACTTTGAATATTGGCATCAAATCCTTCATTAAAAATGTTTTAAGTTTTAAAATGACTATAATCTTTAGTTCGAATGAATTTTTGAATGCATATACTCAAAGTTTTTGTTATCATCAAAAAGGGGGAGATTGTTGACCCAATTGATGATTTTGATGATTAACAAAACTATTTGAGTATAACTAATGGAGGCTCTAATGATTTTGATTAAGTGTTTCAGATTATAAGTCTATTGAATGATCAAAATCAGGAGTTACATCGTGTTCTGGATCGAATCTAATGTCTAGGTAAGATTGCAGACATTAGAGTCGACTCCGAGAATCACAGAGCCGACTCCGGATCTGGCACGGAAGTTAGAGTCGACTCCAAGACTGTTAGAGCCGACTCTCACAAAAGAAACAGAACGTCGATTTTTCTGGCCCCGACCTAGAGTCGACTCCGGGTAAGTTAGAGTCGACTCCAGAAAAGTTTCTTGTCAACCCCAGAAAAGTCAGAGACGACTCCAGAAATAACGTTTTAAAGTGCTTCGAGCTAGAGCCGACTCCAGAAAAGTTAGAGTCGACTCCAACCCACCTGGAACGAAAAATTAAATTGTCAGATCAGCTCTAACGGTAATATTTCTATTTTACCTTATTTCTAACGGATATATTTTGTTACAAGGTACACTCCAACGGATAGTTTTCTTCCAAAAATGGTCTGAAAGAAATCTATAAAAAGGGAAGACTATCATTCAAAAAAAAAAGAAGAGAGAAAAATGGAAAAACTAAGAGAAAATTCGGAAATAGAGAAATCCCATTTCAAAAATCCGAAAAAGAGAGAGCCTGAATCTCAAGAGGAAAACCTTCTAGCTCAAATCCACTCCACTCCAAAAAGCTCAAGAGGAATCCAAGGCATTCAAATCAAAGTTTTGGTGGATTTCCCAACTTGGAGAAAGAGGATTCGTTTCTTGCTTTTCAACCCTTCTCAACTGCTTCAACTGTGAAGAATCGGAGCTGAGGCTTGATTCAACCCAGCAAGGAGAAGAAGAAAAGAAGAAAAGAAGAAAAGCTCAAAAGCCAACCAACTATAAATCAGGCTTTTCTAAACCTTGTTATTCTTATATTTGATTATTGCTCATTAAGGAGCTTTGTAATTGAAAAACAACATTTCTATTATTTGTATCTAGTTCAATCTGGGGGATTAAACTAGTGGAGGTAGTCTTACCTCGGTACAAGCTTGGGATAGCTTGTGTTAGGGTTTTTGTGCTGGTGAGCCCGGAAAATCAGCTGGGTTCGTTGTGATCCCGGGAAAACAACAAGTTTGAGTTGTGAGCTTGTAAAACAACTCGGCTGTAATCAAGGAAGATTATAGTGTGGACCCAAGTGAATCTTGGGAGTGGACGTAGGTGTTGGATACACCGAACCACTATAAAATCTTTGTGTTTGCAGTGCCTTCATTGACTCTTTCTCTATCTCTATTTTATTCCCTGCAATTTTTATTTATATTGCCTTTACTTCATTCTTCTTAAGCAAACTATTTTAAAAGGCTAATTTTTTAAAGAACCCAATTCACCCCCCCCCCCCTCTTGGGTTGTCATCTGGGCCAACACTGAGGCTCTTACTTATAATCTTCCTCTAAATCCTCTTTTAGAAGAAAACTAGCCATTAAAAGTCGTTAAAAAAATGTTTAGCACGGAAGAGGAAGGAGCCGTTGAAGTCCGTTGGAGAAATATTAGAGTTTGAAGTCATCTTTGACAATTCTGGAATCCGCTCCTGACAGGTTGGAGTTGGCTCGAGCAGACTAGGAGTCGGCTCGAATGCGGGTTATTCGAAGAGTGAAGATTTGCCCATGGAGGAGTTGGCTCTTGTTGATCAGGGGGTCGACACAAATTCGTGCAGAAGTCGGATCGAATATGTGCGGGAGCCGGCTCGAGTTGAACCCCAAAAAACATACTCTTTGTATAGCTGGCAGAGTCAACTCCAGACTCTGCAGGAGTCGGATCGAGCTCGATGCAGAATTGAGGTCTTTCTGTCTTTCTAACGGAGTCAACTCTGGACTCTATAGGAGTCGGCTCGATCGCGTACCGAAAGTGCCAAAACGTGCCGAAACGCATCGGAGTCGGCTCCTTGATTGCAGGAGTCAACTCGAAATGCTAAAATTGACATTTAACACCAGACTTAAAGACCAAGCTCAATTTTCTTTGAATTTGATTGATTAATTATTTAAATTCCTAAAACACTTAATCAAAATATTTAGTAACAAAAGGAACATACTTATATGGTTTTTGTTATTCATCAAAATCAATATTTGGGTTAACAAACTTTTCCTTTTTGATGATGATAAAAACACTGAGTATATGCATATACATTTAAAGTATAGACTTCAATTTAAATAACTTTTCAATCAGAGTAATATAATCAGTGAAAAGAACTTTCATTTGACAATTGTGGTTTTGGCAATTTCAACCTAAATATCTTGAGCAATATAATCATTTTACATATCTATTTCAACCATGTCAAATACTTCAAATAACTATTTCAACCATTTCAAATACACAAAACAGCTCCCCCTAAGTAATTGCATATCATTTAAAATTAAAATTAATATGCATATACAAACCAATTTTCCTCCTTTTTTTGTCATCAACAAAAAAGTTAAGAAAACATAGGGTAGTCATAGCTCAGGATGCGATTCATATCATTCAAACCAAAAGAGAACATTACAAAATAGCTTATGAAGATAATCATTTCAGTAACAAAAAAGAGATTTCATTGAGACATCTAAGAACTTTCATTGACATTCATTGCATGTGTGATGATATTGTTGGTTACAAAAAGTGAGATACAAGTTAAACATAAAAACATCAAGTCAAGATAAATTACTGTAAGTCCTACATACAAACTATGATTAGGATTTTAAGAGAACTATAATATCCTAATATCTAAGATAGAGTAGGGTAGGCTGAAAATGTTGATTGGCTGGATTGGCTGGAGAGGAAGGATTGGTTGGGAGCATTCACTTTTTAAAATTTGAGAAGCATCTTTAACTGCTTCAGAATCTGTCCCATACCATCCTTTTGAGTTCTACAAAATTCATTTATCAGCTCTTCAGTCTTGAACACTGCCTTTTCAATATTGACTTGAAGCTTTGCAGTGAAGTCAGAGTAAACATCTGAATCATCAGCAATGTCCTTGAGTTTCTCAAAAATGTCTTCCAGCCCTATCTTCAAACCGTTGGTTGAGACATCGATTGAATTTTCAATTTTGCTCAGTCTCTCATCCAATCCATAAATTAATTGCCTAATCCCTAGGAGCTGATCTTTCATCCTTTCATCCATTCTTTCTTCAAGCTCAGCAAGTGCATATTTCATCATTTCTTTAAGTTGCACCACTTGCTCTTCAATGAAAATAGGGGAGAAAACTGCTATAGCTGCTGGTAGTGCAGAAGACGAACCGAGTGCTGGTGTTGTGAGGGTGGAGCTAGTGCCAAAGGTCCAGGTGCCAAAGAGGATGGTCCAGGGTTACTGAAGGTCCTGGGACCTCTTCTACTTCATCATCATCATCCATTCCTGCACCTTTGACTGGCTCTAGCAGGGCATCATGTCTCCTCCTCTACCAAACTCCATTAATTTTTTTAAAGCCCATACGGTGAAGGGTGAAGGCGTTATAGTAGTCAGTATGTCTTAGCCGCCTCTCTGGTTCATTTTCCAAAATTTCCACACCTTAGCTTCTAAAAATCAGAGTCAACATCATGCCATAAGGTAGAGTCACCTTCTTCTTTGTGCAAGCATCAGTCATATAGTTCTACATCATTCTAGGTAAATTGATAGGGTGACCAGTCAGAACACAATCCATCAGAATTATATCCCTCTCTAAAACGTACTCAAATCTACCGTCTTTCAAAATAATATTCCGCTGCAAATATTATTTAGGAGTCTCAACTCCGGACTGAGTTGGTTTGCATACACATTTTTCAGCTCATTTACCTCTCTTCCAAGCATTCTAGACAAAGCTCCACCATGATCCGAGTGATGGATAGCAATAATTCCTTCAATTGGCATTTTTAGAAAATTGTTCAAAATCTCTTGATTCACTCTAATCTGGGTTCCTCTAACATAGCTGACCAACCCACCATCTCCTCTGCCAGCATTACCATAAAACTCTATAGCAAGGGCTGGATAAGTAGAAACATCCAGTGAACATACTTTCTCCCATCATATGTTCCTCAATAATTTTCCAATGTCAAACCCTTCAGAGTTAGGAAGTGAAAGTGTACCTTTCTTCTAGTTGTAATAGCTCTCCCAGTGATGAGGTCAAGGTGAGGTGAGGTGAGGTTAGAGTAGGTACAGCTTCGGGCGTAGAGGTAGAAGACGATGAAGGTGTGCTGGCTGATGATCGCCTTGCTGAGCATCGAGCAATCGTCTTCCAATGGTGACGGGGGCACCAAGGGTAGATGCATGGCATTTGGGAGCCATTAAGAAGCAATGGAGATTGAAATCAAGAAGATTAGAAAGGTTGAGGGAGTTGGAAGAAAGTCAGCTCGAGATTTAGAGATGATTTGATTCTAAAAAGAGTCGGCTCAAACCCTAGATAAACTGTTTGGGACCACCTCGAGTCGCTCTTGCAAAGCATGGAGTCGGCTCGACAATGATAAAACAGTCAGCGCTCGAAAGCAAGTTGGCTCGCACAGTTACTCGAGTTAGCTCCTTTGAGCAGATAGAGAGCTATAGGGCTCTCGAGTCGACTCCTACCACTGAGCGAGTCGGCTCGAT
The DNA here is from genome assembly GCA_900491605.1 of Calamus simplicifolius. Lineage (NCBI taxonomy): Eukaryota > Viridiplantae > Streptophyta > Magnoliopsida > Arecales > Arecaceae > Calamus > Calamus simplicifolius. The sequence continues at coordinate 621,117 of UESW01004156.1, forward strand.
GACAGTTTTAGTAAAATATTAATAGTTTCAAAGCCTGAAACTTATCAAGCCAAGCTCTAAATCATAAATAAATTATCTTTAGGCATGGGGAATCAAGGGATTCAAACATCTAGATGAATTTCCTTAGAAATATAAGAGAATTTTCAAGGAAATGGATTGAATTCTAGATAGTCTTCCATAGGGGTTTCAAACTATTCTAATAGATCACAAACTCCTAATTCTCCTTTAATATAACAAAATTTATTCTCATTCAAAGGTAGAGTTAAAGCACAGCAGGGTGGCCGAGTGGGTCGAAGTCCTACCTGGAAGGCTGGTTGGCCATTGAGGCAGAGTTAGGGCCGTTGAGGCAAAGTTGAAGTGCAACCCGGGTGGCCGAGTGGGTCGGGGTTCTACCTAGGAGGCTGGTTGTTCGCTAAGGTAGAGTTGAAGTGCAGCCTGGATAGTTAAGTGGGTCGGAGTCCTACCTGAGAGGTTGATTGTCAGCTGAGGCAGAGTTGAAGCACATCCTGAGTGACCGAGTGGGTTGGATTCCTACCCGAGAGGCTGGTTGGCTGCTTAAGATAACCCGGGGGCTGTTGAGACCGACTCGGGGGCTGCTGAGACCGATCTGAGGGCTGTTGAGATTGGCTCAAGAGCTGCTGAGTCCGTCTCGGGGCATCCGATGATTATGAGTCTGGAGGCCGACGTCTTCGATTGTAAGTCGAGCGGACTCATTCGACGCAGGGTTGGGAAGAGAGCGTCTGTAGTAACCCAGTTCAAATGAACCAGGTTTGGTTCAGATGAACCAGGCTCCCGTCTGTTGGTTTTCCCGGGCTGACGCTTCGCTCCAGGTGAAGCGTTTAGTCTTCGGGAAACTCTCGATCGAGGCGTTGCACAGGTGATTAAATATGAAGAAGGAGGACTCCTTCCTTCACGCTGGCGCGCTTCATCCTCAGGTACGTTCCCTACCACAGAGAGAGAGAGAGAGAGAAAGCCTGAGAAAGAGAGAGAGCCAGGAAGAGAGAGAGAGAGCCAGAGAGAGAGGGAGGACCTGAGCGTTTGCCGGTGACCTCCACCAGCGCTGGACGTGCGTCCAGTGAAGGTCCGGCCGGCCTTGGTGGCCGGCCGTGCCGCCGGCACCGCGCACAGTGTAGAGAGAAAAAGAGAGAAAGAGAGGGAGAGAGAGAAAATTAAGGAGAGAGAGAGAGAGGGGAGGCCGGCCGCGGCGACGACCGGCTCTGGTCCGGCCAACGGCGGCCGGACCGGCCCCAATTTAGTGGATTCGATGCCGGCGCGATGAATCTCATGCGGGAGCAGCACGGAGAGAAAGAGAGAGAGGGAAGAAATTGAGAGAGAAAAGGGGGGAAGGTGGCCGGCCGCGGCGGCGGCCGGCTCCGGCCCGGCCTCCGGTGGTCGAGTCGGACGGAATTAGGCCGCCGGCCAGAGGCTATCCCCTGTTTCGGCGAAACAGGGGAGCAGGGTTAGAATTTTTGGCCATGGGCCGGCTAGGCCGGCCTGGTCTGGGCCTTTGGGCCATTCAGCGAGCAGTTTTGGGGCTAATTTTTGGGCCCCATAACGGGTCGAGATTAGCAAAAAATTATATGGCTAGAATCTGGGTTAATTCTAGTTTCTTGGGGTATTTTTACTTCCCCATTTGGGTATGTATAGTGGGAGATATTCGAGCCCAAAGTTGGGCCCGTGAACTAGTCTGGGTAGGGTCTTAAGGGTCATTTTATTAATTAGATTTCAATGAATTAATTTTGTACATTGATCCTGTAGGTGCCCGGACATCTGATTAGTTGGTACATCATTTGGATTTTTGCGTAGGAGGTAAGTAAGACTATTATACAAATTTAATAATTATTTAATTGATAAATTGAGTATATACAGTTTGCATGTATTTTTATAAGTAAGAAGAAAATAGAAATTACCTGAATTGTCTATGTAGCATGGAACTATGGATTACAAATGAGCAATTATAGTGATTGGTAATATTGCAAGAAATGATTTATTGATGTATATGCCAGAAATGTGACTGCCTGTATGATATGTTTATATTGTGGTGATTATATGCATTTCCTAGTACTGTGCAAACAACTGTGAGATATTGTAAGATACAGATGCATGATGTAATTGTGATGAAAGTGTTAAATAGATTTATATGGGTCGCCGCAGTTTTTCTTTACTATGGCCCCACACATTGTAGATGTGTTCTATTGATTTTTATGGCCACACACACTGGAGATGTATTCTGTTATGATATGGCCCCACACATTGTAGATGTTCTGTTGATTTTATATGGCCACACACACCGCAGAGTGTGTTCTGTTATGGTATGGCCCCACATGTCTTACAATGTGTTCTGTTTGATTTTCATATGGCCACATACATCGTAGAGTGTATTCTGTTATGGTATGGCCCCACACATCGTACAATATGTTCTGTTGATGTTTATGGCCACACATCTAGAGGATGTGCTCTGATTGAGGTATTGCAGGGCCGTGGGACACATAGGAAATCTATAATTACATAAACAGTGAGTTTGCTAGAATGCATATTCTGATGCTTATCAAATGTTCAATTTATGTTAAGTTGACAAAATGCATATGTTGATAGCATGTTAAACATAATTCAAGTATGATATGATTGTATAATAGGCTTACTTATTGAGTGTAAACTCATTAAACCTTCACCATGTTTTTTAGAGCATCAGGGTTGATGATGGATACTCGGAGTTGATGGAGCCTCTAATAAATAAAATAAGAACCATTGCATTGGTGTAATACTATTATGTTTATGTGTAGGGCTTGTTGTAGCCCAACTTTATTAGCATGACTTGGATGTAGGGTTTGATACCCAAAACTTATATCTATCATTTATTTTATGGTTGGTTTTCATATTTATTGCACATTTGAATCGTATATCAAGATTTTACGATGCCTTGCGTGCCCGGCACGCGGCGGGTTATCACCCTAGCCCAATATTTGGGTCTGGGGCATGACAGCGTCCAACGACTGTGAGCTGGAGGTCGGCATCTCTCAACTGTGAGTCAAGTGGACTTATCGATGCAAAGTCTAAAAATTATCATCGTGCAGTGACTATGGGCCGGGAGGTTGGCGTCTCCCAGCTGTGGGTCCATTGGAGTCGTCCGACTTATGATACGAAGTTAGGAGGTTGTCATTGTCCAGTGATCGAGGGCCAAAAGGTCGACGTCTCCCAGCTGTGGGTCCACTGGAGTCATCCAACTAATGACACAGAGTCAGAGGTTTGTCATCGTCCAGCAACCAAGGGCCAGGTGATCCAGCTGTGGGTCCACTAGAGTCATCCGACTTGGTTGAGAATTTGACCTTTAGCTTATGAAGTGAGTTGGATGATGAGACAGAGTATTTGAAGCTTCTTTGTGAAATGTCTTGAAGAGAGTTTATCTTCTTCTGCTGGTTTGGATACTCCAATATGTTAGCGACCTATCCCTCAGGGAATCGTGTCGACTGGAGTTGGGAGGTGCCGGTGCCCTTGCTTGGGCTCCTTCCTGTGTCGTCGTTTGTAAGAGGGGAGACCATTTGGATGGTGAGTGAAAGATTGAGACTGCTTGAGGGATTCACGGTGGTGGTGCTCTTGCTGGTGATCTTGATGGCCGTTCTAGCGGTGCTCTAGTGAGGCATGGCGGCGGTGAGTCTCCCAGCGGGAAGATCTCCTACCAGTGGAATAACGACTGGCCTGAGTAGCAACCATGGGGGGAGCAAAAGCTCCTGAGGGCCTCACGGTGGTGCTCTTGCTAGGGAGCTTAATGGCCGTTCTGGTAGCGCTCTGGTGAGGCATGGCAGCGGTGAGTTTTCTGACGGGGAGATCTCCCACTAGTGGAATAATGGGTGGCATGAGTAGTAGCCATGGGGAGAGCAAAAGCTCCTGGGGCCTCACGGTGGTGCTCTTGCTGGTGAGCTTGATAACCGTTCTGGTGGCACTCCGGTGAGGCATGGCGCGGTGAGTCTCCCGACGAGGAGATCTCCCGCCAATGGAACGATGACTGGCTTGAGCAGCTATCGTATGAGACGAGAGAGGCTTGGGCTGCTGCTGTGTAGATACAGAATGTTACTCCTGCAGCTTCTGGATAGCTGCTACTAATGCTTGGACTTGCTGGGTAAGGGTGGCAAGCTGGCCCGGTTGGGTGGTCTGAGATGGTGACGATGGTAAAGCAAAAGAGGTTGGCTTTTTGTTGCTCAACTCGTTGTGAGGTTTCTTCCACATGACTCGTAGAGACCTCTTGGGCTCTTGTCATCACCTTTTCTTATCTAGGGGGAACGAGGATTTGCAGGCTAGCATTGCTGATGATCCGTGCTCTGCCCCCCTACTTGGCGCACCAATCTTTTGACAACAGATCAGCTTCTTTGATCATCCGCGAGCATTCGATCTCCTTTTCGATGAGCCTAGGATCTTTCGGTGGGCTCTGTTTCGGTTGGAATCCTACAAGAAGTTTCGGAGGCCAATGATTCTGATGGGACCATCCGATGCTCAAATTAGTGCTCTGGGCAACAACTATAAGCTTTGAAGAAAGCTCGAGAAACTTAGAAAAGTGCTCTCTTGAGCATGTGTTTTTGCTTTAAGTGTCTTACTTGGGCTTGGTTGGCTTTCTGGTCAGGATAGGGGTGCAACTTGGGCCGGGTTCGGGTAACCCAGCCCGAACCCGAATTATAGTCGTGCTTGAACTCAGGTTTGCCCAACCTGAACCCGAAGGACTCGGGTTTAACCCAAACCAATTTATAATTGATCCGGGTTTGGATTGCAGTCAACCCAAACCCGGGATAATCCGAACCCGCAAGGCCGCAGCCCACTAGCCCATAGCCAGCTCGCCTTTGAGTTATTTCCTTCACTCGCTCGCTCGCGGTTGCACTCACCTTATTTTCTCTGCTTGCTCACTTGCCCTCAACCCTAACCCTAGCTCCCAGCCTCCCATTCATTTTTGCCGCTCGCCCTCGTCGAACCTAGGGAAGCTATGTATGTTTTGTTCATGGCGTGAGCTAAGCCTCCTAGCTTATCCATACCGCCCCATGCTCAATTGATAATTTAGTTGAAAATTTTAGGGCTTTTACGAATCAGGAACTGGAGGATCTCAGATCCCTCTTCATGCCCCTGGCCGCCCAATCCCAGAGCCACATCAAATTTGTCATGCAGTCCGTCTTCTAGGTCTTTTTCTCTCCTCAACTTTCCCTGCTCTTTTCTCGCATCAACATCGTCTGGCCACAGTAGTTTCTTGAATTTACCTCAGCATCATTCCCGAGCAACAGCATAACAATCTCGTTGTCCCTTGGTGGTGGCGAAGTGGAGCAGAAAAAAATAAAGTAGGTGGAAAAAAAGGCATCATGGTGATCAAGACTAATGTTGTTGCGGCTCTCCGAATGGCTTAGTGAAAGAGGCTGACTTTGAAGGCCAAGTGAAAGACCGACTCTAGAGGCTAAGTAAAAAAGATCGGCTCTGAAGGTCGAATAGAAAAGACCGTTTTCTAGGGCCGAATAAAAAAAGATCGACTTCAAAGGTCAAGTAAAAAGGTCAAATAAAAGAGATCGACTCTAAAAGTTGAATAAAAAAGGCCAACTCCGACTAAAGATGACCGAAGGTCCGATTCGGGTGCAATTACCTTTTCCTATGAGGTTCATTGGCCCCATCATCAACGACTAGGCTTTTGAAGAGAGATACAACGAGAGAGATCGAAAAACAAAAGTAGGCTTTTGAAGAGATACAACGCTACCAGAAACCAAGTCATAATTCTCATGAGAGCACCACCGTCCCATTCTATCCTGATATGCAAAATGCCTCAAATCATATTAGTTGAAAACAATAACAAGATTGCAATCCATCCGACAATCTACGAGTTGCCTCGTCCACATTTGAAACACAGCTTCTTTAAGAACTTATGCAACCCAAAGGACCCTTTGCTCCAACAATGGAAATTCCAACCAGATTTTGCTTAAGGGAACTAGGACAAGGCCTGCAATAAAAGAGAACAAACTTCATTCTGCACCATCTTGGCCCCTTGAAGATCTCGTTTAACCCAACACACTAAATGTTTTGCCATCCCCAGGCAGCTAGCTTTGTTTTATGGAGGACATCATCAAAGCAAAGATCGAACCTTTTCCTCGATCCCCAAAACACGCAACGTGTGATAATCATTTGTTTTTCCTTTTTTTTTCTTCTTTGGACACAATATGTGATCATTTAAACCCTGAGATAAAAACATCATGCATCTAAATGTCCAGGTTTGCATTTATTGGATTAATTCTGATGAGTACTGAGACATTATCAGCATCAAAAGGCAGCTTTTCTTTTTGACATGTTTAACCGTATGAATGCACAGAGAGCATTATTCCCTCGAGTCCAAGGTTCACTCCGCTGCTTTCCCTTTACATCTATTGCTACCATCAGGAGGTAGCAGGTAGCAGATCATGGAATCCACATCATCACCAAAGATGCTGTAAGCTTCAATAACCTGCAAATAGCTGAAACCCATCGATAGAACCATCTGCATGCTGCTAGTGCTGACCGGGTCGGACAACAGTGTCTTCTCACTCCCACCCTCCAATGTTGCGCGGGACGACCCCATCCCTGTTGTTGTACAACCAAATGCATGAGGTTCAGCCACGATAAAGCGATAAATATATTCAGAATCTGAAAACAGCAGCAAATCTCGTTAGAAGATGGATCAAAAAGAACATACTTGCTCCAGAAGATGATGGTTCCGCTCCTGATGTAGAAGACTCTCTGAAAGCAAGCTGCTGTTTCATCTTCTCCTGAGCTAGATATTCAGCTCGTGAAGCTTCCATAACCATGCGCTCTATTTCCTTCTCAGTCAGCTCCAGATCAGAGTAAAATCGCCCTTCAGCTAATAGTGCCTGCCATCATATGGTCGGTTATTCAGGAGGACTTTGTCAGGTACTGTACCTAACATATTTGCAACTCAACGAAACAAACATGTCATATCAACATGCTCTCTCTCTCTCTCTCTCACTTCTCTTTTTGAAATGACATGCTAAAACTTTCAAAAACAAGATTCTGCAATTTAAGCATAGGATTTCCCTTGTCAATTAATTTGATCACCATGTTGGCCAAGTAAATGGAAATTTTAGACTCATGAAGATGGATGTGCTGCAACATATATGTGAATCATGCTACACTGCTACAAGTGCCTTGCAGAAAAGTGAAATGACATAAATTTTCATACACCCAAATAGCATTGCAGTTACTATAGTAAGAGGAGATGAAATAATAAATTAGATCAACAGGTTCAAAGAGCTCGTGCTTCAAATCTAGATGACCACTATGACATGTTAAACAAATCATACATAGCCTCAGCACACCAGAAGAGAAGCTAACAGCTTGCATCTTATTCTGCATATGTTGAAGATACGTGGCAGAGACCCCAACAAATAGAAATAGAACAAAATTGGTCCAAACATTGTGCCATATTCACATCCATTAAATTGGTAAAAGCCACCATAAGGACAATCAAATAACAAGGAGTAATACCTTATTACGGAGATGGAAATCTTGTTGTAACTAAAGTTTAAATGAGCTTTATTGGTTGACATGGAGCAGTCAGAGCAAGAACAAACATCGTAAATGCAGTTCGAAGTATGTGTTTCAACTACATCCGTGGATGGATCACTTAGTGTCATGATGTAATAAAATAGATAGCTAATCATTAGGTTAGCAGGTGCATGTAAAATTATCTCTGCATGTGAAAGGACAAGTCATTTCATATCATTATAGGACAACGTCATGCAATCACTACAGAAGATAATTTATAAGCTATCCCCCCCAGAAGTAGATGGAGAAACTCAGTGAAACAACCGATGATGAGATAAGCTTAAAGGAAATATTCTGTTTTAGATCAGGAAAAAATAGAAGCTTCATCTGAAAAACAAGTTACCATATATTCGAGCAATCAACATGTGCTCCTAAACAAACGCCTCTAACACAACACAGAACAAATAATAAAGCAAGCTTAGGGAAGCATTGCTTACGTTATCAATCTGCTGGTCTTGCTGGGCTTTGATAGCAGCCTTCACCTGGTCCTTGTCAACGTTTGTCTACAGACGAGAAATAGAGGTCAATCAGGTAAAAGAAGCAATCAAACTTGTAAAACAAGCATTCAAAATAAATACAGATGCTGAAGTGCAACTGACAAATATCTGATGGAACAAGTAAAACAGCAGTCCAGCTAACCAGTTCAAAGATCTCGAGCAATCATTTATAATCTACAATGTTAAAATCTGCCCAGCCGTTCCCCATTAATTTCTATAATCATATGTCAAAGAAAATGGAAACAATACCGAGATTGAAACATACATACACAATAAAATGAATCAACACAGACCACCATGATCCTGCAAGAGAGAATATTTAAGAACTCACCCCGCGAAGACTGCTAAATCCAAGGCCTGCACCAATTGTTAATCTGCGTGGATCAACAAGCGAATTGTAATGATTGCCATGATGGTAACTTAATCGAATGGGAGGCGTATCTGTGTTATAGCTTCCTTGAAAGATGTTAATAGGTTCTGGATATAAAACCACAACGCTTAGAAGGTGATTGCAAACAATATCACATTTGAACAACAACAAAAATGATAATCAGATAACTAAATCATACCTGTGGTATAGGAATAGATATGAATAGGACGATTGTACATCTCAGCAAAAACCTGGATCTCCACATTGTTTCCATATACCTATTAAAAGCCAGTCAAAATCAATGAATTTCCCAGCCAAATAGAGTAAATCATTTGAAGTTCAAGCTTTGATTTCTATGGATATAAATAATTCCATTGAAAAGACCTTAAAATACATTGATAAAAGTGCGACAAATTAACTCCAAATATGCATTTGCATTTAGAAATGGGACTGACACTATCATGATATCTCTTCATGCTTTTGACCAGATTCAATTCATTTATTTTGCAAGCACTCAAGACAAGCTCATGGTATGATAAACTGAAGCCCAGAAAGCCTAGAACAATGCTTTCAAAACCAATAATTTCAGGGTTAGTATAGCTTGGCATGTATGAGAGAGTATCACAGTAACATGAGTTGCATTACAGAGACGAATGAAGATAATAATACTTAAATTTTGATGGGACAAGGGGCTAGGCTGCTGCATAAAATTTTTATCCAACTGAACTGAGACACACCGAGTCTCAGATATGCGGTTATCTATCTCTCTAAGCAGCAGGTATTATGTTGCTGTAGATAAACAATTGAAATCTGCTGCAACTAGTTAAAAGAGGAGAGGCTGCATCTAGTGATCATGTGAAATTCTCTCCACCTCTCCCTACTATCCTTTGTTCCCTTTCCCTCCACTCAAGGTTACTCAAAGATACCAACCCATCTTCTGGCAGTGCATTTAAAAGGTTGCATTACGTGCTTCACTACCAGGAGAGATTTATATTGATCCTCATAAGTTGCTTGTTCAAGGCAACCCGACAAAGGATAAAATTGAAGAAAGCCATTTAAATAGCATTTGTTACAAAGTATAACGAAATGTTATAGAAATGGTCAACTAAATTGGTTTCCAGACACTCATGTCATTTGTTCAATGATGGCTTGAGCTAGTCTCTGAGAATATATGTGAAAGAGATGTTATATGATAAGCTAACATGTAATGAACAGTTCTTTGACAATCAAGCAGGGCATAAGAGATTTATCATAAATTCATTTACCCAATTATCTCCAAGAAATTTGTAACATTTGCAGTTAGAGCTATGGGTTCATTTATGCCTGCCCCCAGCAATTCTTATAAGAGAACGTCATCTGTTTTCACTTCGAAACTTAAAGATGCACCTACTTGTCAGCCATCATTGTCACATTAAGCTAAACCTTGTGCTTACTGAATCATGCGTATAAGGAAGGATGTGAGTTGTTTCTTAGAAGTGCAAGATGGAGCGTAAATGCTAAATCTAATCAAAAGCAACATACAAGGCAGTGCCCATAAGGGTGTGGAGAGAGGGAGAGGGAGGGAGCAACATTGGATACCTTGTCCCGCCTTTTCCTCTTACAGTACGATGTAAAACCTTCAGTGATAAACTGAGAGAAATGATCCCTTTCCTTTTCCTGTAAAAACATTATTATAAAAAAAATGCAATTCACCACAATTTGCAAAAATTACCTTTTCCTGTAAAAACATTAAAAAAAATGCAATTCAACACAATTTGCAAAAAAACTCGCCTCCAACAATAAATAATAAATAGTCCCTGTCATGCTCTCAGATTCATTGTGCACAAGATCACATCATTCATCTTCTTTCTATGTGATGATTCTACAATTCACGAATCCCTAACAGGATGCACACTTTTTATGCAGCTTGATGAACATTCATCTATGATGTTGGCCCTAAATATGACTGGAAAAAATAAAAGCCATGACCACTTAACAACCAAAAGTAACGAAGGCACGAGCTATGAAATGCACCATCACAACAAATCTCACCAAGCTGCCTAGTGATAATTGGGGAAAAAATAAAGAAAAACTAATTCAATACCAGACCTTGACACAAATAAATCAGTGCTAAAAAAATCATAATTTAATAAAAAATTGGATTATTCAAAGTCATAATTTGTAGAGAAGCTTAAAATAACAGATACAAGAAACATTGATTTTCTTATTATATATAAATAATTCTGCAGAAGTCATGAGATTTATTCCATTTCTGCATGTTAGTCATTAAAAAATCACCAATAAATACAGATAATGCTACCACTATAAGTAAATTTCAGTAATTGTTTTCATGCAAAACTAATCTGTCGCCATAAATGGCAATCAACCAGGAGTATTGAATCTAGTGAAAGACGTACAAGTTCAAATAAAAACTGTCGAATATAATTAAATAACAAAATGCAAAATCTTTTTGTGTTTTACAGGACTCAAATCATAAGACCTCATAAGATTTGGCATGGATCTAGTAACAATGGCATGTACAGGGAGGTATCATTTGAAAAGATTGAACCGAAATTACTAATTCCAGATTATTATACACTTAATAGAATAAATGATAAATGAAGCATTCTGAACTCTTCAATATGAACAACCAAATCTAACCTTGAGACAATCAACAAAATTGTTTTTTTTTTTTAAAAAAAAAAAGAAAGGAAAGAAAAGGTAAGAAAGAAATGGTAGAAACAGTAAGATAACGTGGCTGCAACCATTTTATAACCTAAGGCCAAATGTAAAGCAATGTTCCATAAGGATACACAAGCTAGCCATCAAAATTAACATAAATAAATGCAAGAACCACAGGAATATATGTCCAGGGTACATTTGACAATCCAGATTACTTGTTATTGGTTATCTGTATTAAGTGTCGACTTTATCCTAAATAGAGCAGAGTGAAGGAAGAAGATTCATGTAGCCGACCCATGTAGTTGGGAAAAGGCTTAGATGAGTTGAGTTGAACTGATGTTATCTGTATTTATGCATCAGCCTTTTTCTTTTGGGGTGGGATGAAGGAAACCACAGATGCAAGTAGACAAATCCTGAACTAAGAATCCACAACAAGAAATATTTAGGCCTGCTACTGTGAGCTAAAATCTTGAGACAAGAAGGCTACATAACCACTGCAAGATAAGTCGTTGCTATTTCCAAACATGAAAACATAATTGCAAGGTGAAGAAATAGCAAGGTAATTCACTGTTGGTCCATCAGATGAAAGGTGATCAACAGGTGACTTCATAGCACCATGTATGTATTGTTGCATGGCAACCAAAGGACATGGGAGATGAATTTTGATATTAGTTTGTAACTTTGTAGGGATATATGTTGGACCCTCATGACCCATTCCACAGTAATATTGTAGCCTTTTGTCTTTATGCAAAAGGATATAGGTCGATACATGGTTGGATTGCTCCAACAGCCAAATCTATGTGGATAGACTATTTCATCTAGATGGGTTGGTTCCTTTTTTTTGTTTTCTTTATCCTATCTCAGTCCTTCCCTATATCTTTTTTCTTTATTTTCATGAGGTTAACTTAATATACTCTTAGCACTTTGCACCTTAGACTTGCCATATATGACATTCCAATGCTATTGAATCCTTCACCACTGATCGGCATCCATCTTAGGTATAAATCAAAAGTAAATAGTTGGGTCAGAAGAAATGTTTAGGTACTCGAATACATATTTTGCACTAGAAAACAATTAAGAGTAATCTGATGGTGCAAGCTTTAAAAAGAATGGAAAAAAAAAAACCAACATATCTTATCATGCCAATTTGAATGTTGACTTATAGAGCAGAGTGAAGGAAGCAGATTCATGTAGCCGATGCTATGTAGTTGGGAAAAGGCTTAGATGAGTTGAGTTGAGCATCTTATCATGCCATTAACATACATCTAAGTGCACCTCTTGCCATACTATGGTGTGCCAAGTGTCAGAGCACTGTGCCCATTCTGTGCATCACTTGATCATCATAAGAACAAAATGCAATACTTTAATCCTTGGAAGTGACTGACAGCCTAGCCTTCTGTTAAGAACAAAGAATCCATCATATGTTGAAGGTCCAAGGTCTGTCCACCTGTCCACTTTTCGCTCATGTCATTGTTGCCTCCTCATTGATGCACAGTCAGCAACTATGGCATGAGAAAAAAGAGTGGAACACGCTACCACATGCACCACCACTAAAATAGAATTGTCAAAACTAGAGTGCAACCATGAACTATGATCAAGATTTTTTTATCTCAAAGACCATCCACCTTAATTTGTTTGAACACCACAATAAATTCATTTAATGGTCAGATAATTCCTTAAATGCATAGAGTGTTTTTGATAAACTATTTCCACATATATGAAATCAGTACTTTACCAAATCATAATTGCATATGCTCTTTGGTTCACTTGGTTCCCATTTGGATTCATAATGGACAACTTGTTCTCTCTACAGAAGTCGAGTTCTATTTATGTAAATTTGTTTAATTTAATACCAAAATTTATCATGATTTATCATTTTTTTTCAATAAAACGGTTTTCATTCATCAAGATTTACAAGAAACAACATTAAAAAAATAAAAACAGGAGAAGAATGATAAGGGATTTAACAATCCAGAAACTTTTCCTATAAATTCCCTAATGCACCCATCCTTTTTGTATTAGAGCAAACTATGCCGCAAGAAAAGTCATTTATATATCAATTTGCCTTAGGCTTTAATGAATTAGGTAACTGTAACCAAATCAAGGCAAAAAGACAGCTGGTCAATAGCAAATCATTGTATATGTTTGTACATGGCTAATAAAAATACGAGCCTACTACAGTTCACAATACATTTATTGTTAAAAAGACTTACCATATAAGCAACGCACAGTTTATAGCCCCAAGACAACATGTTTGATTGGTACAAGTACTCACCATATAATCAATGCACATTTGTCTAGCCATATCATATGCTTCTGGATCACCATAAACTTGATCAGCCACAGCACGGAATAGACAATTCCCATCCTCCAACATTTTTTTCACTTCAAATCCCTTTGTTCGTCTTATCTCAAGCTCAAATACTCGTTCTCTCTCCTGAAATAATATGAGCATGTTATGGTTAGATCCCAAAGCATATAACAGCATGAGAAAAGGAATTCAATTCAGTAATTATAACAAGAGCGAGAAACATAAAACAGGGAAGCTCAGGTAATGCAAAGGATAATAAAAACATGAATGATCGAATGGGGATATAAATCTACTTTGTTAGTCTGGAAACTTATCCCAAAGCATATAACAGCATGAGAAAAGGAATTCAATTCAGTAATTATAACAAGAGCGAGAAACTTAAAACAGGGAAGCTCAGGTAATGCAAAGGATAATAAAAACATGAATGATCGAATGGGGACATAAATCTATACTTTGTTAGTCTGGAAACTTAGATTGAAAATGCTGTGTAATATATGCGCATTAGTTACAAATAACAACATTCCAAATCTAGGTCGCTCTTGTCTAGTAGAACCTTCAAATTAATGGCATAATCCCAGCCTTTTGTTTAAAGGTGCAAATATCTAGGAATAAAGCCAAGTGCTAGATTCATAACCAGAACTGCTTTCCAGGAACCGAGTAACCCAGCCAATAAACTTAAATAATGAGAGTCAAGGTTCAGAACTTCTGTCAAAAGGCATGGATTGTTACCTAATATCAGGCCAAGAAACATTTATTTCATTCGTCTGAAAGGATTTTAGGTCCAATATAGAATATAATTTTCTTCTATTTAAAACTACAGCAGGTGAAGATTGTAGACCAGCCAGGGAAAAAATGGTGAACCATGAGTAGTGCATGGCCATCCAGTTATAGATTAAACAAAACTAATACATTCTTCACAATCATTACAAAGACACTACAACCTAAAATTACCTGACATGTCTAAACATCAGCATGTTATATGATCTTACATTCCCACGCATGGATCCTTCTTTGACCCCAGCTAGCCAATAAAAAGGATAAGATGAGAGAGCAAAATAATGGACGGAAACATTAACACTAAAGAATACTGAAAAATGGATAAACAAGGGCCAGGGCTCCATCACCCAACAACTAAGGAAAGAATGACATAATGGGTAATTAATAGTTTTATAGCTGAGATCATTGGTAGTTTAAGATTTTACAAAGTCATCTGCCACTTAATACCTTTCAATATAAGAAGCAGGTTCATTTATTACCACCAAACCCTTTCCAGTTGATTTATTTTTGTCGCGCATAAAATTTAATATCAGAAGAATGACATAATGAGTTAAACTGAATCATTTAAAACTAATGGATACTATTAAACAGGAAAGAAGAAGAAGAAGAAGAAGATAGAACAAAAGAAAAGACAATAAAATGGAAAAAAAGATCCTTCAAAGCCATATTTTGACCTCCTCCAACCCAAGAATGTGATAGCATCAAGATTCAAAAATATTTTAACCTCCCAGTGATATGTTCAGAAGGATTTCATCCCAAAACAGTTAATCATACCCTTCCCCTATTAAAAAAATCATACCCTTTCCCCATAAAAAAAGGTTGAGTTACAAAGCACAAGTTGAAATGATCCAACAGTGCAACAGGTATACTAGATATAAACAATAATATACTTCTTACATGTAATATACATGTTTTTCTGCTCATCAAAGCCTACGTCCACTTAAAATACCGCCCCATTTAAATACAGGTTATTTATGTCTTTTTTCACTGTAATGGATTCCACAATTATTATCATTTGCCTTTACTATCTTTAAACACACCCGCTTCTTACTATATTCACATGCCATTCATACCTGAATGACATTTCAGTATCCAAGGCACACCGAACTGTATCAAAATGAAAGACTATCTCATCTTCCAGATATGCAGCTAAAAAGTGGCAAGAAATACTGAGCATCTTAGTGGCGGGACATTTTTACTCAGGGTGCAGCACAGGTCCAGAATCTAACTTAAAACTAGCTCCCACACCCACAACCTAAACACTTCCTTATTTTAGAATTTCTGGGAGATCCACTTCCCCTCATCCACACACCTAAACAGTCCAGAATCTCTCCTAGATCTAGCTCCCACAACCACACCCACGCCCTCAACACTTCCTTATTATAGAATTTTTGAGAGTCCACCTCCCCTCATCCACACACCTAAAAGGTCAAGAATCTCTGCTAAAACTAGCTCCCACACCAACACCCTAACATGACCTTATTGTAAATTTCTAGGAGATCCACTTCCCCTCACCCACACATCTAAACTTATGCTCTGCATTTGCTCTCATTTCAAGTAAATAAACTCAGCATGCAAAGCAAAAGTCCCATAAATAACACATCTTAGAAAAGGATTGTGTGTTATGTAAAAAGTGAAAATTCCAAGATGTACGTGTTGCTGTCAAAATGGAGAAGCTCAATCAACTCTTCACCATTGCCCAAGCGTGCTTCTATTATGAGTATTGATGCGGGAAAAAATTGTTACCGCATCAATAAGCGTGCCCGATGACTAAAGCCAAGCTACTGAACCGAACTATTTGGCCGAATTAAGGTTGAGCTACAGAACCAAACTATCTGGTCGAACTTCAGAGCTGAATCATCTGGCCGAGCTATCTCGTGCCTCGGTAGGACCGAGCCATATTCGAACCTCAGTAGGACCGAGCTATCTTAGTACTTCGCCAGGATCGATCCTCATCCCTTCAACGTAAACGCCATTGCTGCTTCAAACCACACTGGATATCTCAAAGGATGAACCATCCTGATCGCAAAAATCGCGGAATGAGCCTCCCAAAACGGGAACGAAAGCCAAATACAACACTCCGTCCATGATCAATGGGATTCCAAATTCCCGATAAAGCGTCCGTCGGCTTCATCAACTGGCGATCCTCGTAACTGTTAGGATTTCAGCATTATTAGATGCAAACTTCCTAAAACATGCCCGAAAAATCAGGTAACAGCTCACCTCCTTGGTAGTGTACAAATATCGAGTCCCAAGATCCCCCCAGGTGCACTCTCGAAGGAAATCTAAGCCCAAAAAAATAATTCTAGCAAAGATCATTGCTCCTGAAAAATCACGCCAAGAAGGAAGATCCTTCTGCTGGAGCCTTCTCCTCTCATCTGTTTGCTTAAAATCTCCACTGACTTGGGCGTCGAAGGGTCTTCCGTAGGGACCACCACCTATGATTCCTGCATGAGGACTGCCTTGCAGATCCATCCGAACGGAGAGCGCGCTACCCAAATCCCGACATGCACTGCCCCCAAGCCGGAGAATGGATTTTCACAGCAACATATTGGCGCTAGAGAAAGGGTCTCAAGTCCCTCTGAAAACTTAAAACCAAGAAAACAAGGTTCCATACAAGGACGATTCCTCAATGGCCAATCGTAAGAGAGCAGTCACAGACGCTCTTGATCAGACCACCTCTCAAAGGCCTAATCCCACCAACAACACGGTGCCTTCGCAGCCGTCGTCAACCGAGATTCCTCCATGCCAGCAACCCCGATCACACAAGACCAATTTGCCATGCTGGTCCAACTAGTTCAAGCCCTGCTACAACTGATGCAGGGTCTTCTTTCCGTTGCATCCTCTCAGCAACTTCCTAATGGGACAGTCACCCTAGTCCTACCAGTGGTCCTCCCGCCCAATCCACTGGAAGCCATCGGCCTTTCGCGATAGCCCGGCCATAAGAAGTTAAGCCGGCACTGCGGAGGGGAGGAGATAGGAGCCTGCCCAGATCCCGTCGGGCTCGCTCCATGCCTCCAGTATTCTCTCGCGATAATTCAACGTTGCGGCTGTGATCCCCTCATCCCGTCTCTCCTACTACTCAGGATGACGGGCTGCAACAACAGCTATGCGGACCAAACCTACGGGCGACTGACGCTATTCAAACGATTAGCAATGCCCCCCAGGTACAGCCAAGCAAAGAGGAGAACCGATTTGAAAGGGTTCGATGCGAGGGGCTCACCTCTTCAGATGAAAACATCAAAGAGATACCGTGCCTCGAGAATATGGGACTCGAATCATCTCTGAGCAATGAAGACCTTCAAGGGATACAGTATCCTCAGGATATGAAACTCGGATCATCTTCGAGCAATGAAGACTTTCTAGGGATACAGTACCCCGAAGACATGGAACTAGATTAAACCCCGACTTATTACTAGTGAAGTATGCCTGAACCGAGCCATTTTGCTCATTGTAATAAAACTTCACTCTTCGATTCAAATATTTCTTATTGAATAATAATTTTTCTTGAGTTGTGGATAAAAGGCAGGTCTCGCCCAATCATTGACCTATGGGTCCATTTCTCCATACTTCGATAGGACCGAGCAACATTCTCCGTACTTTGGCATGACCAAGTAAAAATTTCTTCGTACCTTGGCAGGGTCGAGCAATATTCTTCGTACCATGGCAGGGCCAAGTAAAAATTTTTCTCCAAACCTCGGCACAATCGAGCAACATTTCTCCGAACCTCAGCACGCCGAGCAAATTTTTCTCCGTACCTCGACACGGCCGAGCAACATTTCTCCGTACCTCGCACAGCCGAACAAATTTTTCTCCGTACCTCGACACGGCCGAGCAACATTTCTCCGAACTTCGGCACGACCGAGCAAATTTTTCTTCGACCTCAATAGGGTCGAGCAATATTCTCCATACCTTGACAGGGCCAAGTAAAACTTTTCCATACCTCAGCACGGTCGAACAAATTTTTCTCCGTACTTCGGCAAGACCGAGCAAATTTCTCCGAACCTCGGCACGACCAAATAAATTTTTTTTCGTACCTCGATGCAGCCGAGCAGCTTTCTCTGTACCTTGGTAGAGCTAAGTAAAAATTTCTCAATACCTCGGCACGACCAAGCAAATTTTTTTCTGTACTTCGGCACGGCCAGCAACATTTCTCCGAACCTAGGCACGGCCGAGCAAATTTTCTCTATACCTCGGCAAGACCGAGCAACATTTCTCCGAACCTCGGCATAGCTGAGCAAATTTTTCTCCGTACCTCGGCACGACCAAGCAACATTCTCCATACTTTGACAGGGCCGAGTAAAAATTTCTCCATACCTCGGCATGACCGAGCAAATTTTTCTCCGTACCTCGGCAGGGCCGAGCAACATTCTCGTACCTTGACAAGGCCAAGTAAATTTTTTTTTATACCTCGGTACGACCGAGCAACATTTTTTCGAACTTCGGCACAGTCGAGCAAATTTTTCTCCATACCTCGGTACGACCGAGCAACATTTCTCCAAACCTTGGTACGCCAAGCAAATTTTTTCCGTACCTCAGTAAGGCTGAGCAACATTCTCCGTACCTTGGCAGGGCCGAGTAAAAATTTTTCCATACCTAAGCACGACCGAGCAAATTTTCTCCATACCTCGGCACGACCGAGTAAATTTTTCTCCGAACCTCGCACGACCGAGCAACATTTCTTCGAACCTCGGCACGACCGAGCACATTTTTCATCGTACCTGGCAGGGCCAAGCATCATTCTCTGTACCTTGCAGGGCCAAGTAAAAATTTCTCTGTATCTTGGCATGGCCAAGTAAAAATTTATCCGAACCTCGGCACGACTGAGAAAATTTTTCTTCGTACCTCGGCACAGCCAAGAGAATCAAGGTTCATCTACCATATGCCTTGACCTTCGATTTGGCCACGTTTTACCTAGCTAGATGCTCGGCTTGGCATTTATGAGGCCATCATGATGTGCCTCTGTTGGTTCAAATCCCACCAATGAGATTAAGCAATCATGGACTCTACTTCCTATGCCCGAACCTACGCTTCAGATTAAGGAGCAAAAAGCATGTGATGCGAGAAAAATTATCGCCGCATCAATAAACGTGCTCGATGACTAAGGCCTAACTACTAAGCCGAACTATCTAACCGAATTAAGGCCGAGCTATAGAGCCGAACTATCTGGCCGAACTTCAAAGCCGAACCATCTAGCCAAGCTACCTCAATGCCTCGAAAGGACCAACTATATTCGAACCTCAGCAGGGCCAAGCTATCTTAGTATCTCATCAGGATCGATCTTCATCCCTTCAACGTAAGCGCTATTGCTGCTTCAAACCATACTGAATATCTCGAAGAATGAACTATCCTGATCGCAAGAATCGCAGAATGAGCCTTCCAAAACGGAACGAGAGCCAAATACAGCACTCCGTCTATGATCAACGAGATTCAAATTTTAATAAAGTGCCCATCAGCTTCATCAACTGCCGATCCCCGTAACTATTGGGATTCCAGCCTTATCGGATGCCAACTCCCTAAAACGTGCCCAAAAAATCAGGTAACGGCTCATCTCCTTGACAGGGTACAAATATCAAGTCCCAAGATCCTCCCTAGGTACGCTTTCGAAAGCAATCTAAGCCCAAAAAAATAACTCTAGCAAAGGTCATTGCTCCTAAAAAATCATGCCAAGAAGGAAGATCCTTCTGCTAGAGCCTCCTTCTCTCATCTGTTTGCTCAGAATCTTCACTGACTTGGGCGTCGGAGAATCTTCCGCAGGAACCACCCCCTATGATTCCTGCGTAAGGACTGTCTTGCAGGTCACCCGAACGGAAGAGCGCTATCCGAATCTCGACGTGCACCGCCCCCAAGCTGGAGAACGGATTTTTGCAGCAACAAGTATATACCCTAAATCAACTTTATTTAAGATACTAGAGCATGAACATATGGTCAAAAGGAACATTTGCCACAATATGAAGGGTGATAAACTAAATGTGCACAAAAATTATGAGAAGATGGAACATCTCCCACTTATAACCAGGGCAGAAGGGGGGGGGGGGGGGGGGGGGGGGGGGGAGAGAGAGAGAAGCATGCCTAGAATGGGTTTTGCACAAAGTCCAATTGTTTTTTATGGTACCAACTAAAATAAAAGGTGCAATTTCAATGAAATTGATGGCAACAGTTCAAATACAGTGTATTTGTCAACAAGAAGGCATCTTCAACAGTGATCAGAATTCATAACAAAACCCAAATGAGGTAATGTATAATACTGATTAACTTCATGAATAAAACAAAATCTCCAAGTATTTGCTTCTACCAGCTGCAAGAAGGAAAACACTTAAGACAAAGATAAGTAGTAAAATACGAGTTGCAAAGAAAAGGAATAATTTTTTTCTCCAGAAATTGTGGCCACTACAACCCTAAACTCTATGTTACAGAAAATAGACTAAAATCAGAACCATCACAAAGCTGATCTTCAGTAGTACTACTATAAGCACATGAAACCAAGACAGACACAGTGAGAAGGGGATCTGCATACAGAGTGGGGAACAGGAAATTAAATATTTGCAACAATGAGGAGCACACAGATACTTTTATTTTAGAATCCTGGCCATGGAAAGGCATTAACACATAAAGCTGTATCAAGATTGATGGCATGAGACCTTTTACATGTCTATTTCCATGTTTAAAGTCATATTTATGTTCCAAATCTTTCAATTATTTATCCTGAACCAAAGCATCACAGTTAAGAACCATAACTGATAGAAATTTATATGTCAGATTGAATTGGCCAAAGCTACTAATTCAAATGTTTCATTGAGGACACTGACTTAGATCAAGTTTCGAATTCCGCAAGCATACATGAAAGTGAAAAACTCCAAGGACAATAGAGATTTTAACCTGGCATGATACAATGGATTAACATGTCATGACATCAATGTATGGCAAGCTCAGAAAAGTTATCCTTAGCAGTAAATACTGCAGTTCATAAAGTCAGACAAATGACCAAGCTCATAATCAAATTGTAATGGAACGGATCTTACTGCATCATCATATGAGGACACATAACAAGGGCCCTGTTCATCTGCACTGTTGTAACCTTCACCTTCACCATACGTCCTGGGAGAAGAAGGCCGAGAAGCTGATGGTGATGACCGGGTTGAGACCACAGGCCACGCTGATGGCCTTCTGGAAGGACCCATTCTCCTTGAGCTCATATTTGCTGCAGATGGCTTTGGAGGCGGAACTGGAGGAGGCGGAGGATAAGCACCCCCTGTAACAATCTGGGAAGAACCAACACCAAGATGCACTGATTCATCCTGGTCTGAACGCACAGACACCCGAGGCCCACCGAATTCTTCATCCAGAACTCTAGAATCCAAGACGTCATCGTTTAAAGATTCCTCCTTGTCATCGACACGTTGATCAGGCCCAGTTCCGATTCCAATGCCCTGGGAACTTTCAGGCAGAAGCTCATCATTCTTTATGGATTTGTCCTCAGAACTCCCACAGTGATCTATGATATCGCCAAGCACACCTGGTTCTTGAAGGACTTCCTTGTCTTGCTCCTCCTCCTTCGAGGTCAAGGCAGCCTGAGCTGCCGAAGGTTGAGGCAGTGAAGTAGTAGGAGGCCGATTAGCATTTGAAGAAGAACCTGCCGATCCTCGCTGGACAAAGATTCGAGTCATCTTGCTCAGCAAGAAATCTTAATCACTCTGGTGCCTTGTTTTTCTTGTCTTACTTCTTTTACCAAATCAGAGCCTCCAAGCCCTAATCATTCCTTTATCACGAGTTCTGACCTTAGGCGCCCCAGTGACAATCCCTCGGCTGAACGACTTCTTCCGGCCCAGCACGCTCTCCTCCACGCAGTCCAGTCTCTGCATCCCCCTATCAATTCTCATCAGACCAAAGCCCTCGTCTTCCACTCAAACCACCAAGAATAAACCCTCCCTTTATCAAAACCCTAATTCACCCCAAGAAAGGCCCCGAGAACCCCAGAAACCTCACCAATTCCCCTGTCAAAACCCTACATCCATAAATCTCAGCCCAAAACGAAAAGCAAGAACAACAAAAAGGAAAGATAACGAAATAAAACGCCCACCAGAGCCTCAAGAACCTCATCGCGAAACCAAAAACAAAAGATAAAACAGGATATTTTTTCCCTCTCTTTTTCTACGAGAAGTGAAAACAAAAATCCGGAAAGCAACCCTACAAACCCTAAACAATCGGGTCAAGGAAAAAGAAAGAAACGAATCAAAAAGAGGACTTAGACGATGGCTACCTTGGCGAGGTTCCGCAGAGGCGTCGAGATCTTGTCCGGTGGAAGCGACCGAAAAATCGTGCTGGCTCGGAATCGAATCCTAGGGTTTGTGGAGAAATGGAAGAGGGTTCCAACTCCCTCAGGAGATAGAGTGAAGAAGAGCGAGAAAGAGAGAGATAGGAGGCGGTAGAAAATAAGAAAGAAAAAGGTCGGAAGCTCGGAAAAGACGGGGTGAACGAATTCAAGGGGAAGGAAAGCTTCGCCTTTTATACCCGTGGTTAGGGGGTCACACCGCCTGCCAAGGTTTTCCGGGTGTCACCGAGAAAAATTTTACGACATATGACGGATCCCACAACATTGCTCGGCCGTTATAACGTTTATTACAAGGCGACAGAAAAGAAATATGTTCCATTGCAACGAACCTCAACAGAACGGTGATTTATTACCCTTCTATATATATCATTTGAATGAAAAATAACAATATTAATTTGCTGAGTGCTGTTCAAATAATAATTCTTTTTTCCCGAGTGGTGGAAAATATTCTATTAAATTTTAGAGATAAAAAATAAGAATATATTAGATATTTTTTTATTAAATATATGTTTCATTATAGTTTTATGCTTTTGAGCAATCTATTTCAATCTATATTTTTTTTGTTTGTGCTAGGAACAAATAAAATTTTATAGCTTGGAAAGTTTAAATAAAAAAATTTAAATTTAAAAAGATTCATTGACTTGAAACAGTAAAATAAGATTAAAAAATCCACTTCATTTCTATATATATATATAATCAAAGGTTTGAGCTTGCTATTTAAATCAACTTAATGCAATCAATATCTTTTCTATTATTTTAATATTAATCTTGATTGAGAAATAAATGGTTGTTTCACTCGTATTTATTTAATTACACTATTAGTTGAAAATTTCTGAATACAAAACTTTTTTATTTAAATAAACTATAAATAATTTAATCACGGCAGTTGCAATAGTTGAAAATGTCTGAACGAGCGCTCCATTAAGTTTTCCGTTACTTAAACGGGAAGAAACGGGAAGCTAATTCTTTGACAATGACGCCCACCAACAGATGGACACGTGGCGGCCAGTGGGGGGCATCTCGGGTGGGTCTCAGAGTACGGGGCTCCGTGTCCGAACTCGGGATCACATGGACCGTGGACATCGGGAGCCAAAATACTATTTACAGTCGCAGCTACAATTATTTACTGGACCGGGGAGTGTGCCATGTGGTTTGCTTTATTTATTCCAAGCGTGTGAGGGGGGGGACAGGGGATGACGCGGGTCTGACTCACTCCCCACCTTCAATGCGAAAAAGGTTAACCGACACGCGTGGACCTGTAGCCTTTTCATTGGCTGGAAAAGGCTGCTTGATGTGTACGCCGGTGAACCAGTGAAGAGCGGGTTAAGACGTTCTACCGGTACAGATTGCTCGACTACAGCGAACCCTCGGATCTAACGGTCGAGAACTCAGGAAGTCTGGATAAAAGAGATTTTCGGCCGTCCGATCAGGCCCTCCCAACTTATTTCGTAGGTGCGAACAGTCTCGGGGCTAGTCTTTGCGCGTCAACCACCCTTATTTTTTTGTTTTTTTTCTAGTCTTTGTGCGTCAACCACCCTTAATTTTTTTTTTCAAAATAAGTTTTTTATTTTTTTTATTCCATCTTCCTTGATACTTCTGAAAGGTCAGGAGATGCCCCTCACAGCAGGTGTCATCCTGAAGGAAGCTTTATGTTTCTAGACCGTAAAGATTGGACTGGACGAACTTATGCTTGCCTCTAGAAGGAGAAAAATTTTAGAATCTTTTCTTTTGGGTCTTCCTCCTTTTCGGCTCGCCGTGATCCAGAGAATCCATATAGTCTCCAGACAAAGTTAGATTGTTCTTTATCTATTATTTTCTGTATATTCTTTCTCCTGTAAATTACCTTTCTAATAAAATTTAGGGGGATCACTTCTCCTGCTTACAGTGTGTATATATATATATATTTCTATGGCCATTCACTGCAGTCAAGAGGCGTATGCAATGGTATCTCTTCCATCTTGATCCAAGAAACCAAATTGGTGGAGAACCTCCACAAAGTAGAAAGACGGTGTTGATTTCTTAACCTTTCGGCCAAACAGTCTTAAGGATAACTAAAGGAAGCTAAAAGTTTAATCTTGAGCCATTTCTATCATGAGATACGGCAGACCTGTGGAACATTTCCAATTTACTGGCATTGCTTGGGGAAAAAGTAGCAGAACAGAGACAAGAACATGCCTCACTAACAACATAAGAATTGCTGTTAGAATTAAAGGAGGGAAAAAAAGGCTTAATATATCTTGTGTACAACACTAAAAAGTAAGGCCTTTATTTCAGATAATATTTCAGCAGTCATTTCCATTCTTGCTCTGGATATTTTACTTGCTATAAAACATTATGGTATAGAAAGAAAATAGAAATGGATCATTTGAGATGAGCACCTGTATTAGATCCGGGCTAGAATTTTGAGGGACTTCAGATTTTACAAACCAAGCTGCTGTAATTTTATTTTTCATTTTTATTTTTATTTTTGGTTTTTTTGGGGCTCTCAAAGGCTCTAACCAAAATAATGTAATTTAAGCGTCAATCAGAGTGTAAGTGTGAATGACCTAGTATGAACTTGATTCTGGTGAAAGGGACTAAAACAACAGAACATTCTAAAGTTGCAGCATTTGGTGCCATTCCACGAAGTTTTCACATGAACGTCCAGCTACTTGGCAGCATCATTGAGTGGAATATAGCTACAGTTATTTGAAGTCTATAAATTCAAAAAACAGAGGCCAAAAGAAAGAATCCCAAATTGATAGGGAAGCGTTTCTTGTCATATATGAATGAGCTCTAACACGACCCAACCAATAAAAATTGCTAACTTTACCATCATATCATAGTCAGTGAATTAGAAGTATGTAAAAAATCAAGGTGATATGGAATTCTGCTTTCATTTTGAGGAGAGTATTACTGATTTTGAACTTGCTGTGGTGCCTATGGAACCTCTTTTTTGACCCCTTTTTTTATCTTGCATCAACCATATTTTGTGAAAAGTTTGACTAAGCATTGATCAAAAGAATTTAAGAAAAATCCAAGTTTTTCTCTGAAAAATTCTTGTCCTTCTGTAAATTGCAAACAATTCTATAACCTATAAAGAATCTTTTACTCCTCAACAAATTTAGATAGGAAACAATTTGCATACTTTTTCTTTTAAGGAATGCTTCCTCATTTTCTTCTATTACATTAGTTTGGACTTTCCTTAGCAATCTAATATATTCCATTTTCTTACAGTAACCTGTTACATCAAAAGAACGAATTTTCTCTTTAGCAGCCTGTAATCCCCAGATTTCTCAACTGCTCGTGAGAGTTATCACGAGGTCAGATAATAGACTCCAGATATTTGAATTTCAAGATATCTTAATTGCTCATGAGAGTTATAACGAGGTCAGATGATAGACTCCAGATATTTGAATTCCAAGTATATCTTAATTGCTCGTGAGAGTTATCACAAGATCAGATGATAGACTCTAGATATTTGAATTTCAAGTATATCTAATTACAGAGTCCCTTGATTTGGGGACTCTGCAATGTCTATAAAAGATGATGTAGAACCCTCCTTCCATCATACGTGGACGCCCTTCTCATCATCTCCTCGTGCGGACGTTTCTTCCCCAGCGCGCCTGCCTCTGGTAAGTCCCTGTCCATGCATGAGAGAGAAGGATTGAGAGAGAGAAAGTAAAAAAAAAAACAACGAGAAGGAGGAGCCGGGTTACAGAACCCAGCTCCCTCCCCTTCCACTGTGCGCCGGCACTGGTTCAGGCCCGGCGGCGTGCCCGCCGCCTCGCCGGGCCTGAGCCCCGGCCGACGACCCCACCGGCACCGGGGGCGGCGTCCGGTGGGGTGCCGGAGAATAATGAGAGAGAGAAGAGGGCGGAGGAGGGAGAAAGAGACGGGGAAAAGCCGCCGGTCCGATCCTTGGTTCGGGCCCGGCGGTGTGCTCGCCGCCTCGGGCCTGGGCCTTGGTCGGAGACCTCCACCGGCGCCGGGCGTGCGTCCGGTGGAGGTCCGGCCGGCCATGGTGGCCGGCCGTGCCGCCGGCGTAATCCTTAGCCGCGGAAGACAGTGAGAGAGAAAGAGATATAAGAGAAATTGGAGAGAGAGAGAGGGAGGGAAGGTCGCGGCGTGGCCGGCTTTGGTCCGGCCAACGGCGGCCGGACCGATGCCAATTTGGCCGGAATTGGCGCCGGCACCGTGGAAGACATGCGAGCGAAGAGAGAGAAAAGAAAGCGTTAAAAAATTGATGAGAGAGAGAGGTGGGGGAGGCTGGCCGCGGCGGCGGCCGGCCACGGTCCGGCCAACGGCGGCCGGACCGCCTTCAATTTGGCCGGCGGCGGCCCTGGCCGCCGGCGCGATCCGGCTCCTCTGTTTCTTTTGAAACAGAGGAGCTGGGTTAATAAGATTAATGGGCCGTTGGGCCGTTGATTTTTGGGCCTTGTTGGGCCGTCTGAGCCCAGTTTGAGCAGTTTTGGGCCCTGTATCGGGCCGAGAATGATAAAATAAATATATGGCCCGAATCAGGATTGATTCTAGTTTCTGGGAATAATTTTATTTCCCTATTTGGGTGTATACATTGAGAGATATTCAAGCCCAAAGTTGGGCCCGTGAAGTGGTTTGGGTAGAGTTTAAGAATTATTTTATAATTCAGATTTTAGAAATTTAATAATGAAAAATGATTCTGTAGGTTCCCAGGAGTCCAATTAGCTGGGTTATCAAGTGAAATTCGTGTACTGTGGTAAGTAAGTCAAGTATTATAATTTTATTAATTATTTAATTTGTGAACTGTGAAATTACAGTTAAATAATTATGTTAATTTGGCAAAATCATGTTATTACTAATATGTAATCATGATAATGACAGTAAAACTTTATGTGTCGCCGCGGTTCTCATATGACAGATTATCACATGACAGACATGACAGATTCTCACATGACAGATTCACATGACAGATTATCACATTATCACATGACAGATTATCACATGACAGATGACAGATACTGGTACCAGGACCCTTCCTCTTAGGGGATATTTAAGAGGGCTACACATGATGTGTATTGTAGGGCCGTGGGACACATAAAGAAAAATAATGACAGTATAAACAATGTAATTGTTATTGAATTAAGTTTCAAACTAATTGATCTGATGACATGAACCTAATGATAGCCTGATAAATGAAATTTTGAAATTATATTAGGCTTACTTATTGAGTGTGAGCTCATAAAATTCTCATAATGTTTTTCAGAGCCTCAGGAATGAAGATGGATAATTGAGATAGAAGGAGTTTCTATTAAGAAGACTTAGTTTTATTATTGATTTAGTTCAGATTTGTTTTGTGTAGGGCAGATAGCCCAAGACTGATAATTCTGGTTTGTAATAAATCATGGATATGGAATTTGCTTTATATTGATTTATGTGATAAGTTCAAGACGCCTTGCATGCCTGGCATGCGGCGGGTTGTCACCCTAGCTCAAATTTTTGGGTCTGGGGCGTGACAGCTTTAGTGGTATCAGAGCCGGTTATGACATTAGGGACATACATGATGACACTTTAGGCAAAACACTAGAGTGACATAGAGACAATTATAAATTTAAAGGAATCTCAGAAATTATGCTTTGAAAGCCTAACAATAATGTTTACAGTGATATTAATTACAACTAATTTATCAGGAGATAAGAATGGCACGTCGCACTAGAAGTCGACAAAATGATGAGAGTTCCCAGGTTGGTAATGCTGGCCAACCAGGAGGTCTGAAGCCACCGAAGCTGCTGCCCCTCCTAATTCAACTGATCAGCAGCAACCCCAGACCGAGATGCTTCAGGTTCTCTCGGGTATGGTGCAGTCGATGCGGGACTTGCAGCACCAGATTTGCAGGCTTTGGCTCAGCCTACTCACACTGCTCCGCAGACACAGCCTGCCCCTCCTATTCCACAGACTCAGCCCGACCTACTACTCCACAGACCCAGCCTACTCCATCTCAATCCTGGGTAGGGATTGGCCGCAGCTTTGCAGACTTCAAGAAATTTGCCCCTGCCCCTTTCTCTGGATCCACCAACCCTGTTGATGCTGAGCGGTGGGTGCGAGACATGGAGAAGGCTTTTATGGCCCATGGTAGTCAGGATATGGAGCGGATCAGATTTGCCACCTATCTTCTCCAGGGAGAAGCTATGATTGGTGGTTAGTCGAGGAGCAGCGTCGGAATGGACAGATTATTTCCTGGGGAGAGTTTAGAGAGATATTCTTGACAAATACTTCCCCAGGAGTGTACAGAGACAGATGGAATCAGAGTTTATAAGTTGGAGCAAAAGGATCTTTCTGTGGCCCAGTATGAAGCCGAATTCACCAGGTTGGCCCGTTTTGCTCCAAATATTGTGACCAATGAAATAGCCAAGGTCACCAGATTCACTGAGGGACTGCGACCCAGACTGAGGCAAGCGGTCAATGCATTTGAGCTCCTCACTTCAGTGCTGTAGTGAATAAGGCCTTGGTGATTGAGAGGGATATGAATGCTGTTCAAAAGGATTGGGAGCTGCGGAAGAAGAGAAAAGGGCCTACTTCTGGTCAACCCTCTGCTCAGGCCAAGAAGAAGGGTGCACATCAGGCTCCAGCTGAACCACAGAATAAGGAAACTCGTTGCATTCATTGTGGTAACTCCCACCCTGGGAAGCCTTGCCGCAAAGTGACTGGTGCCTGCTTTGTTGTGGAAAACTGATCACAAGATTGCTACATGTCCCTTTCGGAAGGAACATCAGCCTTCTTCAAGTCAAGGAACGAGCCAGCAACAGCAGCAGCAGCCACCGAGGACCCAGGGACGGGTCTTCAACCTCACTCAGCAGGACGCTGCCGCATCTAATTCTGTGGTGACAGGTATACCCTTTAATGTTATATCTAGTATTACAGTCTTATCTAGTGCAATGCATTGACAGTTAATTAACAGTAGGTGCAATCCTTAATGTTAAAACAAATTACACTTATGACAGGAATGATTAAAGTAGGTACTGCTTACGCTCAAACTTTAATTGACCCGGGTGCTACGCATTCTTTCATATCTGATATCTATCTTGACAAGAATGCATCATTGACACCTATTCCTCTAGAGCAAGAGCTGCATATTGCGCTTCCAAATGGAGATGTTATGAAAGTTGACACAGTATGCAAATCTTGCCCAATTATCTTGGAGAATAGGAGGTTGAATGCTGATCTCATTGTCCTTCCACTAAAGTTTTTCGATGTTATCCTTGGAATGGATTGGTTGGCTCCAATCATGCTTCAGTAGACTGCTTCAGGAAGACTGTCAACTTCAAAATTCCAAGCCAGCCTGAATTCAGTTTTATTGGTGGTCATAATCACCTAGCCTCAGTGTTCATATCAGCGATGCAGGCTGGAAAGTATTTGATGAGTGGTGGTCAAGGATTTCTTGCTGTAGTCAAGGACCTTCAGCAAGAAGAGACCAAGTTGGAGGATATTCCCATAGCTCGAGAATTTCCAGATGTCTTCCCTGAGGATTTGACTAATTTACCTCCTGATCGGGAAGTCGAGTTCTCTATTGATCTAGTTCCTGGAACTGGGCCTATATCAAAGGCCCCTTACCGTATGGCCCCGGCTGAGCTAAAAGAACTGAAGATCAACTGCAAGAGCTCCTAGATCGAGGATTTATTAGACCCAGTGCTTCTCCTTGGGGTGCTCCAGTCTATTTGTTAAGAAGAAGGATGGCAGTCTTCGACTCTGCATTGATTACCGGGGAATCAATAAAGTAACAGTGCGAAATAAGTATCCTCTGCCAAGGATTGACGACTTGTTTGATCAACTTCAAGGAGCCCGGATATTCTCAAAGATTGATCTTAGGTCCGGGTACCATCAGCTTAAAGTCAAAGAAGGGGATGTACCAAAGACAGCATTTAGAACCAGATATGGCCACTATGAGTTCTTGGTGATGCCGTTTGGGTTAACTAATGCCCCAGCAGCATTCATGGACTTAATGAACAGAATTTTTAAACCATATCTGGATCAGTTTGTGGTGGTTTTCATTGATGATATTCTGATATATTCCAAGAGCCATAAGGAGCATGAGGACCACCTGAGAATTGTGCTACAGATTCTGCAAGAGAAGAAGCTTTATGCCAAGCTGAAGAAGTGTGAATTTTGGTTGGATCAAGTATCTTTCTTGGGTCATATAATCTCTAAAGATGGTGTATCTGTGGACCCGAAAAAGATTGAAGCTATCACTAACTGGAGCCGACCTACCAATGTGGCAGAAGTCAGAAGCTTCTTGGGATTAGCCGGGTATTACCGAAAATTTGTGGAGAATTTTTCTCGCATTGCTCTACCCCTAACTCGCTTAACCCAAAAGCGAGTGAAGTTTGACTGGACAGTGGAGTGTGAGGAAAGTTTCCAGGAGTTAAAGCAGCGCCTGGTGTCAGCTCCCATTCTTGTTCTTCCAACGGGATCTGAAGGTTTTACTATATACACTGATGCCTCTCGAAAAGGATTGGGATGTGTTTTGATGCAGAATGAAAGAGTGATAGCTTATGCCTCCAGACAACTGAAACCTTATGAGCAAAATTATCCTACTCATGACCTGGAATTGGCTGCTGTGGTTTTTGCTCTGAAGATTTGGCGGCATTATCTATATGGAGTGTCGTGTGATGTGTATACAGATCATAAGAGTTTAAAATACATTTCACACAGAAGGAGCTGAATTTAAGGCAGAGGAGGTGGTTGGAACTATTGAAGGATTATGACCTGAATCTACAGTATCATCCTGGGAAGGCCAATGTAGTAGCTGATGCCTTGAGCAGAAAATCCTCTTCTGAGTTAGCTGCTATGATTACCTCCCAGCCTCACGTATTGAGAGATCTGGAGAAGTGGGAGGTTGGTCTGAGAGTACAGCAGTCTGATGGACTTATTGCAGCACTTGTACTCCAGCCGACCTTAGTTGACAGAATCAAGTCCTCCCAGATGGAAGATCCAGAGCTACAAAGGATTAAAGAAGTGGTACAATCAGGAGTTCAGAATGAATTTTATATAATGGAAGATGGATCCCTGAAATTTGAAGGAAGACTTTGTGTGCCAAACAGTGAAGAGCTAAAGGCTGAAATTTTGAAAGAGGCTCACTACTCTCCCTATACTGTGCATCCAGGTGGCACTAAGATGTACAGAGACTTAAAGGAAAATTTTTGGTGGAAAGGCATGAAGAGGGAGATTGCTCAGTATGTGGCCAAGTGCTTGGTGTGTCAGCAAGTGAAAGCCGAGCATCAAAGGCCTGCAGGACCTCTTCAGTCTCTGATGATTCCACAGTGGAAATGGGAAAAGATTACAATGGACTTTGTGACTGGTCTGCCCAAAACTCCTAAGAGCAACGATGCAGTTTGGGTCATTGTGGACAGACTAACAAAATCAGCTCATTTCCTACCTTTCAGAGTTGGGGTCTCTAGTGAAAGATTGGCTAATTTGTATATTGAACAGATCGTGAGACTCCATGGTGTTCCGGTATCTATTGTATCAGATAGAGATACCAGGTTTGTGTCCCAGTTTTGGAAGAGCCTTCATAAGGCCATGGGAACCAAACTAAACTTCAGTACAGCCTATCATCCCCAGTCAGATGGACAATCAGAGAGGACCATACAGATTCTGGAGGACATGTTGCGAGCCTGTGTGATGGACTTGGGTGGAGCTTGGGATAACCACTTACCTTTGGTGGAGTTTGCATATAATAATAGTTACCAAGCCAGCATCCAGATGGCTCCATTTGAAGCTCTGTATGGTAGGAGGTGCAGATCTCCTATATGTTGGGATGACGTGGGGGAAAGGAAGTTGCTAGGCCCTGAGCTGATTCAGCAAACAGTAGATAAGGTGCATTTGATCAGGGAGCGTCTTCGTACAGCTCAGAGCAGGCAAAAGAGCTATGCTGATGTCAGAAGAAGGGAATTGGAATTCCAGGTTGGGGATCATGTCTTCTTAAGGGTATCACCAACCAAAGATGTGATGAGATTTGGGATTAAAGGAAAGCTGAGTCCACGTTATATTGGACCTTTTGAGATCTTGAGCAGAGTTGGAGAGGTTGCTTACAGCCTGGCACTGCCTCCGATTCTATCTGGGGTACACAATGTTTTTCATGTATCTATGCTGAGGAAGTATATCTCTGACCCCAGCCATGTCATAGCATATGAGCCTATACAGTTGAAGAAAGATTTATCATATGAGAGCATCCTTTGCGTATCGTAGACCGCAAAGATCAAGTTCTAAGACGGCGTACCATTCCCTATGTCAAGGTGCAATGGAATAATCATTCTGAAAGGGAGGCTACTTGGGAACTGGAAGAAGAAATGAAAGAAAAGTATCCACGACTATTTGTATCTTAAAATAGTTAATGATTGAAAACTGTTAGCTTTAGTTGATTGTTAGTCCTTGGGACAGAAATTTGGACCTTTAATTTTCTCTAATAAAAGTTATCAATTTCGAGGCCGAAATTTTTATAAGGAGGGGAGAATGTAATCCCCTAGATTTCTCAACTGCTCGTGAGAGTTATCACGAGGTCAGATGATAGACTCCAGATATTTGAATTCCAGGTATATCTTAATTGCTCGTGAGAGTTATCACGATCAGATGATAGACTCCAGGAATTATATCTTAATTGCTCGTGAGAGATCAGAGATGATAGATAGATCTCTAGATATTTTTCAAGTATATCTAATTACAGAGTCCCTTGATTTGGGGACTCTGCAATGCCTATAAAAGATGTGTAGAACCCTCCTTCCCACCATACGTGGACGCCCCCTTCTCATCATCTCCTCGTGCGGACTTCTTCCCCAGCGCGCCTGTCTCTGGTAAGTCCCTGTCCATGCATGAGAGAGAGAAGGATTGAGAGAGAGAAAGTTAAAAAAAAAAAAAAAAGAGAAGAGGGAGGAGCCGGGTTACAGAACCCAGCTCCCTCCCCTTCCCTGTGACTGGTTCAGGCCCGGCGGCGTGCCCGCCGCCTCGCCGGGCCTGAGCCCCGGCCGACGACCCCACCGGCACCGGGGGCGGCGTCCGGTGGGGTGCCGGAGAAATGAGAGAGAAGAGGGCGGAGGAGGGAGAAGAGTGACTGTGAAAGACCGCCGGTCCGATCCTTGGTTCGGGCCCGGCGGTGTGCTCGCCGCCTCGCCGGGCCTGGGCCTTGGTCGGAGACCTCCACCGGCGCCGGGCGTGCGTCCGGTGGAGGTCCGGCCGGCCATGGTGGCCGGCCGTGCCGCCGGCGTAATCCTTAGCCGCGGAAGACAGTGAGAGAGAAAGAGAGATAAGAGAGAAATTGGAGAGAGAGAGGGAGGGAAGGTCGGGCCGGCCGGCTTTGGTCCGGCCAATGGCGGCCGGACCGACGCCAATTTGGCCGGAATTGGCGCCGGCACCGTGGAAGACGCGGCGAAGAGAGAAAAGAAAGCTTAAAAAATTGATGAGAGAGAGGGTGGGGGAGGCTGGCCGCGGCGGCGGCCGGCCACGGTCCGGCCAACGGCGGCCGGACCGCCTTCAATTTGGCCGGCGGCGGCCCTGGCCGCCGGCGCGATCTCAGCTCCTCTGTTTCTTTTGAAACAGAGGAGCTGGGTTAATAAGAATTAATGGGCCGTGGGCCGATTTTTGGGCCTTGTTGGGCCGTCTCTGAGCCCAGTTTGAGCAGCGTTTTGGGCCCTGTATCGGGCCGAGAATGAATAAATATATGGCCCGAATCAGGATTGATTCTAGTTTCTGGGAATAATTTTATTTCCCTATTTGGGTGTATACATTGAGAGATATTCAAGCCCAAAGTTGGGCCCGTGAAGTGGTTTGGGTAGAGTTTAAGAATTATTTTATAATTCAGATTTTAGAAATTTAATAATGAAAAATGATTCTGTAGGTTCCCAGGAGTCCAATTAGCTGGGTTATCAAGTGAAATTCGTGTACTGTGGTAAGTAAGTCAAGTATTATAATTTTATTAATTATTTAATTTGTGAACTGTGAAATTACAGTTAAATATAATTATGTTAATTTGGCAAAATCATGTTATTACTATGATAATATGTAATCATGATAATGACAGTAAAACTTTATGTGTCGCCGCGGTTCTCACATGACTCACATGACAGACACATGACAGATTCTCACATGACAGATTACACATTATCACATGACAGATTATCACATTATCACATGACAGATTACATGACAGATGACAGATACTGGTACCAGGACCCTTCCTCTTAGGGGATATTTAAGAGGGCTACACATGATGTGTATTGTAGGGCCGTGGGACACATAAAGAAAAATAATGACAGTATAAACAATGTAATTGTTATTGAATTAAGTTTCAAACTAATTGATCTGATGACATGAACCTAATGATAGCCTGATAAATGAAATTTTGAAATTATATTAGGCTTACTTATTGAGTGTGAGCTCATAAAATTCTCATAATGTTTTTCAGAGCCTCAGGAATGAAGATGGATAATTGAGATAGAAGGAGTTTCTATTAAGAAGACTTAGTTTTATATTGATTTAGTTCAGATTTATTGTGTAGGGCAGATAGCCCAAGACTGATAATTCTGGTTTGTAACAAATCATGGATATGGAATTTGCTTTATATTGATTTATGTGATAAGTTCAAGACGCCTTGCATGCCTGGCATGCGGCGGGTTGTCATCCTAGCTTAAATTTTTGGGTCTGGAACGTGACAGCCTAAAGCTAAAAAAGCACCTTAATGACCTAAAGATACTCCCACATTGACAACAAGTTATTGATGCAGTAACATTTACCTACCACTAAAAGATGATTTTGAAATTAACTCTCGCAGTAAACTGGATGCTAATCCACCAATCACACCGCTCTTCTATTTGCACGAGGTTCCGGGTTTCGTTTCTCATAAATGAGCTTGTCCAAGAATTTGGATACACACAAATAAGGGGAGAAAGAAAGAAATAAATAAAGTCGGTGTGGGAGTATAACCATAACCATATAACCATAACGGAAGCAGCCTTGAGGTAGGCCTTCCCGGCCCCTTCCCCTCAACCTGGCCCCCCTTTAAAACGCTCCTCCACCAGCGCTGGATTCAAATCTCATCTTTCTTAGAAATCCTAGCAAAGGTAGATCTCATCGTCGTAGGCTCTCTCCCTGCTGTTCCCATTTTTCTCCACCACCACAACCACTATGTATCCATTGAAGGAAGCTATCGGACCAGTTCTCCGGGAGGCATTGAAAAGAGAGAAAAAGAAGAAAAAAAAAATTCTGAAGCACATAGCACGGGAATGTCCCAAAGACAAGCATTAAACGTGATATCCCAAGAGGAAGGAAAGATTTCTGTTGAGTCCCATACAACTTGTGAGAGCAATTGGAACTGAAGTAAAGAAAGTTCCAAAGTTGTATGCGAGGCTCATGTACACAACTGTGGAGGTGAATGGAACTCGGTACATGCTATACTGGATTCGGGCATGGTTGAGATTGAAGGTGGTTGAGAGTTCAAATAAAATTAAGACAGTAAACTTTGGAGCTATATTCATATGGGTGTATAGAAATTATTTTGAAAGTTGTGCTTGGAAGGGCCCGTCTAAACTCATGGTAGTTCCCTGTATGATTTTAATTTGATTCTTGGAATGGAATGGAGTTTTTCGTGGAAGCTAAAGTGTCATCTATGCTTCATTTGAAGGGATAAGGGATTTCTAATTGGTGTTGAAGAGTCCCTTTGTTTTGTTAAGGTGGAAGCCGATACTCTAATGGTAAGGGCCATACAGAGGTAAAAACAGTGTAAATTTGTAACAGTGTTTCAGGAGATATTCGGCAACTACGAGTTTCAAGACATTATGCCAGATAGTTTGTCAAAGAAATTGCTACCAAAGAGGAACATCAATCATGCAATAGATCTGATCTATAAGATGTTACCACCTAAGAGCTGTACCTCTTGAATTGGTTGAGTTGATGAAGCAGCTTGATGACTTGTTAGAAGCTGGTTTGATCAGGCTTAGTAAAAACAATATTTGGAGCACCTATTTTGTTTCAAAGGAAGAAAGACGGGTCTCTTAGATCAGGCCTAGTAAAACACTATTTACCAATTGGAGCACCTATTTTGTTTCAAAAGAAGAAGGCACTAAATAAGGTTACTGGGAAAAACTAGAAAAACTGTTATACATGAAAAACTAGAAAAACTGTTATACATGAAAAACTGTTATCCAGTACGCCACAAATTTGTTTGGCAGACTAGCTAAGG
The DNA here is from genome assembly GCA_900491605.1 of Calamus simplicifolius. NCBI lineage: Eukaryota > Viridiplantae > Streptophyta > Magnoliopsida > Arecales > Arecaceae > Calamus > Calamus simplicifolius. Next base: position 657,807 of record UESW01004156.1, read on the forward strand.
GAGGGTGGTTCACAAAGCTAGATCTACGGTCTGGATACTAAGGTAAATGAGGATGATGAAGCTAAAACTACTTTTGTTATTCGTTATGATTCCTTCAAGTTTCTATTAATGCCATTCGGGTTAACAAACGCTCCTGCCATATTCTGCAACTTAATGAATGAAGTTTTGCATGACTACCTTAATTTATAGTATATCATTGGAGGATCACTTAAGGCATTTGAGACAAGTGCATTCAGCTTGAGAAAACATAAGCTTTATTTGAAAAAAAGAAAAGTGTCACTTTTGCCAGCAACAAGTGTCATTCCTTGGATAAGGCCATATTCACATAGAAGTGGATAAAGTAAAAGCTATTCTCGAGTGGCTGATTTCTTCTAAAGTTGCTGATTTGAGAGCCTTTTTGTGGTTGGCTAATTACTGCAAGAAGTTCATCAAAGGATATTCCAAGATGGTTTATGTGTTGACTGGCTTATTAAAAAAGGATAGAACATGGAATTGGGATATGGAATGTCAAAGAAGTTTTGATTCATTGAAGAGTTGCATTGCTAGTAAGCCTGTACTTGGACTGCCAGATTTTGGAAAGTCCTTTGAGGTACATACAGATGCATCAGGAGTGGCTATTGGGGGTGTTTTGATGCAGGAAGGGCATCCCATTGCTTTTGAAAGCAAAAAATTAAATGAAATTGAGAAGAGATACTCATTGCATAAACAAGAAATGACTGTCGTTGTTCACTGTTTAGACAAGTGGTATCAGAGCTTCGTGAGATCTTCTTGGTCTTCTTGGTGAAGTTTCAGAAGTTCTTGGACAAGAAGTAGCCAAGAAACAGGGTTCTTAGAGGATTTCAGCCAGTTGGGAGGAATTTGGATGGCTGAAGCTTCTTGGAGGATTTGCTGACTAAAATTGGTGAGTGGTTTCATTTTCTTGTCAAGTTCTTGATTGATTGAATGCTGGCAAGGGCTAGAATCAGGTTTGCATTCATCTCAAGTCTGAATTCATTAGTTCTTGATTGGTAGAATTGCCTAGATTTTGAAATTTCTGGGTGAATTAGACTTGCTTGAATTCTTGGTATCTGGTATTGCTTTGCATCTGAGTTTTTGGAAAGTTTCTTGGATTGGATTGTTTGTGTGTCATTCATGCCCGTGTGTGCTATCAAATCTGAAATCTAAAGTAATTGATTCCTGCTCAAATTCCTGGATGTTTGCTGTGAATTTAGGCTGAAAAGAACAAAGTTCTAGTTGTTCTGAATGTTGGGCCTAGTGTGGTGCTATCAAGGCTTAGAGGGGCTAATTTGTAATGGGCTGAGTGTGGATCCAAGGGTTAAGATTAAATCAAGTCATGGGTGTATACGGGCTTGGGGTTAGTTTAATCTTATTGGGTTAGTCCATGAGAGTTTTGTTGAGTATGGGCTTAATCCACTTGATGGATGTATTTAAACCCTAATCTTTAGGGTTTAGATGGAATAACACATATTCTTTTCTTCCAATTCTAATTTCTTCCTCATCACAGCCGCCTCCTCTTGAAACGAAGCCGCACAGCTTTATGGAATCTTCGTCACTTTCTTTAAGGAGAACGAAACGGCTTCATGGTGAGCTTCTAGGAATGAAGCCGTGGGAAGAACCGTGGGTCGCTCGGCTTCACCAAGCTTTCGTGGAGTTGTTCCAAGGAAGCATCCTCCAAGAATGGAAGCACATGAAAAGGCTTCATGGTTTCACGTGAAGAACAAATAAAATTCTAGAATAAAATAGGGGTTGTAATGTGTTGGCCCAGATGGCAACCCAAGAGGGGGGGGTGAATTGGATTCTTAAAAATTTAAGACTTTTTAGAAAATTTAAACTGATTTGCTCAAGATGTGCAAGTGAGTGAAATTAACTAATAAGCAATGCACAAGCAATTAATAAAGAGAGATAGAGAGAGAAATATCACGGCAAACACAAGATAATTTTATAGTGGTTCGGTGCAATCAACACCTACGTCCACTCCCAAGATTCACTTGGGTCCACACTATAATCTCTCTAGATTACAGCCGAGTTGTTTTCCAAGCTCACAACTCAAACTTGTTGTTTTACCGGGTGCACAACGAACCCAGCTGGTTTTAACTCGGGCTTACCAGCACAAAACCCTACACGTTGTTTTTCACGGGCTCACAACTAACCCAACACAAGCACTCCGGCTTGTAACGAGGTATACCAACCTCCACTGATTCAATCCACTGATTGAATCAGCAAACAATTAGAATAATAGTGTTTGAACAATGAAATGCTCCCCTTGAGCAAATATACAAATGAAGTACAAAATAATATAAGGTTAGAAAAGCCTGATTGTATTGCAGATGGTAGAGGCTTGGGCTTTCTTCCTTCTTCTCTTTAACTCCTCTTGAAACGTTGAATCACGCCTCAGCTAGATTCTTGACCGTTGAAGTCTTTGGAGTTGAGATGAAGCTTTTTCCTCTTTTGAAAATCCTCCGATTTGACCTTTGAAATGCTTGTGGATTTTCTTTAAACTCTTGTGGATTGATGAGAAGGAGCAGACGAAACTTCCTCTTGGATTTTACTCCTTTTGAATCACTCTTCTTTGAGCTAAATGATTTTCAATATGCTCTGTTTTTCCCTCTTTTCAAATGATACTCTTTTCTCTCTTTGATTTTCTCGATGTTTTGATTTGAAAAGAGCTCCTCTATTTATAGAATCTGCAAAAATATATCCGTTAGAGACAAGGAAAAATAGCCGTTATTCAAAAATCTTACCGTTGGGGCTGATGTGTCATCGTTAAAAATCGCGCCAGATTTCGCGGAGTCGACTCGAGCTTTGTGGGAGTCGGCTCGAAGTCGATTACCAAAAATAGAAACATTTTAAGCATGAAGGGTCGACTCGCGAAAACAAAGTGTCGGCTCTGAAAGTCGGGAGTCGACTCGAGGAAAATGGGGAGTCGACTCGAGAAGTGCTCAAAAAACATGGGTTCTGTTGTTTGAGCGGAGTCGGCTCGCACAGACAGGAGTCGGCTCGCAAGGAGTCAGGGGTCGACTCTTGAAAAACCAAGGGTCGACTCGAGAAAATCAGTCATTTTGGGGAGTCGACTCGGAAACCCTTGAGTCGGCTCGGGAGCGATACAAAAATCAGAAAAATGTTCTGATTGACTTTAAAACTTGTCCCAAATAAATTTAAAATATAAATTTGACTTGAATACATTAAATATGACGTTTATCATGGATTCAAGACATGTTTCAAGAATTCATCGATTGAATTATAATGTATAAAAATTCCTTTTTGAAATCTTTTAAGCATAGAGCTTGAAACTCCTTTTTCTAATAGATTCAAAACTCATTTGATATAACCATTGATAGTTCATTCCTTTCAATTTGAATAAGCTCAAGGTTTTTGATAAATAAACACATTGTATTCTTTAAGGTACTCATGGCTTTTGGAAATCATCAAAATCAATAAAGTTGGGGCAATATGTTTCAATAATTTCTCAACAATCTCCCCCTTTTTGATGATGAAAAACATTGAGTATATGCATTATAAAATTAAAAAAAATTTGTGATTCCAAAATCAACTATTGTGTTCATGGAAAGGCTCCCCCTCAATGAGGTAGCTCCCCTATGAACCTTAATTTTATAAATCATTCAAAATTTTTCAAAATCAGAAACTTAAGCATTTTCTTTATGAAATTCAATTTATCTCTTCCCCTTATGCTCTTCCTCTTTCAAAATTAAACTTTGATTGAATTGAAGGCAAGGCATATACGATTGAATAAAAACTCTCCCCTTTTTTGTAATCAACAAAAAGGTTAGGAGATCATTCATCTTTTTCTATTAATATCAATAACATTCTTTATCTTTTTCTATTTAACTTATCAATTGAGGATAATCATTCAAAGAATTCAAGGATACTTACAATTGAAATAGACAAAAGTAATGCATCAAACTTTCTCATTGCTTTAAAATGAAAGTACATGAAAATGTAAACTTGCTCATTGCATTGAAAGTAAA